>JAOXJP010227342.1:0-11321 GCA_025762735.1 Platanus orientalis | reverse complement strand
TTGCAGGACCAGTGCAGTATTGGTGGATGTACCCAATTGAAAGGTAATTGTTATCATCCTATTATGAATCAATTATACGTTAGTGTAATTGTGTTGCAAATTATAATTAATATTTCTTTGAAGGTTCCTCGAAACTCTAAAAGGGTATGTTATCAACCGAGCTCGGCCAGAAGGTTCGATTGCCAATGCATATGTTGTTAATGAGTGTCTTACTTTTTGATCATTGTATCTAAAAGCATCTAAAACTGTATTTAATTGCAAAGAATGGAATGCCGATGGTGGTGAAAGAGGCCTGGGGTTGACGATCTTCAAGCAAAATGTTCGTCCTTTCAGACAAATTAGAAGGGCCCTAAACGTGTCCGACAAGGAACGCGACATGACTCAGTGGTTTGTGATGTATAATAGCCTTGAATTGTAGCCTTATCTAGAGTATGTGTATGCTTAGCTTGTAAACCTTTTGATTCTTTATTTAATTTTACCTAATTATGAATCACATTCCTTTCCATAGGGAACACAAGAATCTACTATAGAATCTAAGTGGATGCAACATCACTCAAATACAACAAGAAGAATTTCCAAAGTGGTTCAAAGACCGCATAAGATATATAAATCTCTAGGACATTAAATACTATTCAACTATCAATTAGCTCAAACCTAATACACCTATTATATGTTGTTTATATAGATGAATCAATTGCGAACTCAAGGATCACCAGAAGCAACCAATGAATTGTGGTCATTGGCAAATGGTCCCAACATGATAGTGAAACTGTATTCGGGTTGCATTTGCAATGGTGTCGATACCACACTAGAGACCACGACAATCATCGTATAACCCTAAATAGTGGGTTAGTCGTATAAGGGGACAATGAGGGGGAAAATGATTGATTTCTATGGAAAATTATGCAAAGTTTGAGAAATGACATACCTATATGGGCATAAAGTTGCTTTGTTCCAATGTGAATGGTTTAACACCGGTAGTAGGAAAACAATGTACACAGATGCACATGTCACAAACATTGATGTTAGGAGTCCATGGTATCAAAGTGATCCCTTGGTCCTACCAAGTAATGTGCAACAAGTCTTTTATGTTAATGATACCAAATCAGGTGCACATTGGCAAGTCGTACAACGGGTCCAACATCAGGGAGTATGGGATGTACCGGAGTTAGATGATGATGATGATGAACCCAACTCAGTAAAGTTGGCCATTCCTAATGACGCGTTCTAGCAGGATAAGATCACCGAGGTGTCCCAATCGTCATTGAAGATACTAATTATCAATATTGTAGAGATAACATTGATCCTGAGATTATTCCAAGTGATAGGGTTATGCATTTAGGCAGAAGAGAACATATCAATATTGTACTAATGGGGGAGGATAACGATGATGAGGATGAAACAATGGCTGAGAATAGAGATGAGAAAGAAGACCGACAACAATGTCATTTTGATTATGATATAGATACAGATATGTAGTATTTTTTTAATGCTTTATAAATGGATAAATGTTATTAATAAAGTTAATGATTTACATTTTATGTCATTGGTTTGTGTTTTATGTTATTTTATGCTTTGTATATGTAGAAATGTTGTTTTATGTATTTTACATTTTATGTTAATTTGTATACCATAGTTGTGAACAATGCCCAAAGGCGAAAAATTATGGGTTAAACCTGGGTGGGCAACCAAGAAGATCTTAGAGTATGAGAAGCAAAGGATGGAGACAATTAAGGAAAACAAAGTGAGAATGAATGCTCTGGGGTTGCATCAGGCAGCAAATTCTTCGAGGGGGTTAGTTGTGAACATCACGCAAACGAATTCGGGTAAGGGCAAAAGAAACATGGGTGAGGAGTATAGACCGCCTGAGGGTGAGGAAGGACTGAGTTCTTCTAGTGAAGATAATGAGGAGTATTGTAGTGTTAGGGATGATGACTCTTCTAGGTATCGAATGAAGAAGGTAATGTGTGTGTGAGTGTGCATCTAAGATTGGGTTTATCTTTGATAAAGATTCAATTTGTCTAGCATTTACATTTTATAGCTTTTCTTTCTTTCATGCTTATTTATATACTAATCATTTATTGTATTATGTTACACTAGGTCGCACTATTGGCTCTGGGTCCTACATGTAAATCTGTCCGTTTTTCGTCAGCTTTCAAACCCACAGAGACTCCGATGGAGGGGGCACAGTCCTCGTCTGCACACTCCTAGCTTGCACTTCCCTTGCCTGCACCTATATCTAGTACACTGCCTGAGGCCAACAACGTAGGTAAGAAATTAATTTTTTTTATAGAATTTTCACCATACATTAACGTGCTTTTTATACTAACTCAAACATCATTGTGGTTTCTAAAGCCTCAGCCCTTTCTACGGGCCTGACAAAGAGCAAAAAGACAGAGAAGCTTGTAGAACAGTCGGGTAAGCTCCTAGTGGAGATCCCAAAGGAGTGTAATGTGCTAGTGGAGCCTAATGCCATTGCTCTTGCCATTGAGCTTGGTAAAAGATTAGAGGGGTAGCACCACTCCGAGAAGTCGGTTCTTAGTTGGAGATTAATGTGTAACATAGGGTGGTGATCATAAAACGAGCTCTGGTAACTGCATATCTTGTAAATTATTAATTCATTTAATTAGGTTAATTTATGGTGTTCAATGGATTTCGGTATCACACTAACATTATGTTTGCAGGACAAGTTTGATATTAGGGACTATACCACTTATCCCAAAGTACAAAATGCCATTGATAAAAAATGTATGTTACTATACAAGGACTAAAAGTCTAAGTTGTATAAGAAGTATGAGAATATGCTAGCAAATGGTGTTGAGCCAATAAGCCTCAAGGGGTTGAGCATGGGGATTAGATCTACATGATCGACAACGTATGAACTAATGAGGGTATCAAGGTATAATTTATGTGTTTTCTATTTCATTAACTTATTTTTCCCAAGTCTCTATTTGTTATGATTGATATCACTAGTAACTTATTTTTGTTTTTTAGGCACAGTCATAGAAAGCCAAAGTAGCTCGTGCAACATTGCTCTATAATCATGTATGTGGGTTGAGGTCCTTTCAGGCAACGGAGTTTTCAATGATGATGTGTTGTAATTAAACTTCTAAAATATTGTTTAGTTACCAACATTTAGTTATAGTCTTTCCCATAAAACTAATGAAATCAGACGTCAAAAAATGACAGCCAAATGCCCCACATGAAAGGAGGTTCATGTACGTATACCAAGTGTAATTTTCTAGACCCATACAATTTTGTTTTCTAATATAAACTAATTGTTTAAGTTATTGTAAAAATGACAGGAGGAATTTGGAAAAGTACGGGATAGGTGTTTGCAGTCCAACGCAAGCTTGATGAGCCAAAAGGAAATATTGATTAAGGTTCTTGGAGTGAGGTCGGGATACTTGGGGGGACTCGGAGTTGGCCCGAAGCCCTCTTCTTCTAAGATTAGCGCACATTCCCTGACACGTGATGAGGAGATGAATAGATTGAGGGAGAAGGTAACTGCTCCTAAGGGTCAGAATCAAGAGCAAGCCAAGAAAATTGAAGACTTTCAGGTTTCGGTGCAACATTTGATTATGTGTGCGGGGTTAGTTACTTAGGATGGTGAGGAGGGCAAATCAGGTGGAAATCTAGCTACGACTTCTTGGTTAGTATATGCATTTTTAACATATCATCTTTAATATGTCATTAATCTAAGGAAAATTCTTGTCATATTGAGAATTATGAGAAAATTTACAAATCTAACTAATGTGGATCGAAAATAGGACTTTCTTGAATATCTCTCAGTTAAAGTATATCTAACTTACTTGAAGTTATAAAATTAAGACAAAATATTCTTAAATAATTAAAACAACTAACTTAAAAGTATTAAGATAATCAAATAAACTTAAAGAGGGAAACCCTTTTTTTTCTGGATAGGCAAGTGGGTCAATGGTTAGTAATTAATAGGTGAAGATAGGTTTGGAACCCAGGTTTGTGGTATGAAGCCCCATAGGTTTTACCAACATAGCAAGCTGCTACACCACTACCAAGATCTAGGAAGACTATTGGATCTCTTCTTAGGGCTACATAAATTGCAATATACCTGTGGCTGAAATTTGGCCATGTTTTGGACAGAGCCCTGTTTGATCCTTACCTGATCCCAAAATCTGACATTAAATTACCTAACATTAGCCTACAATAGACCACCCCAAACCCCTTGAATTACCCACTGTCCAAAATCTTGCAAATTTGATATGATTGGAGAAAGTTATGACTAAATTATTGGCATGATATCACTTTGTGACAGGATTTAGCTATTTTAGAGTTCTAGTTTTAGGAAGTTTAATCTTTTTCTTTTGGAGAGAGAGAGAAAGAAGATGCATTTTATTCAACTTTACTCTAGTAATCTTATTTTTAAGGTTTTAAATCTACTAGAAGGTTTTGAATGTTTGAGGCATAGCCTTCTTTTTCAGAGAGGATTCTCTATACTCTATTTCGTTGTTTTTTTTATTTCTTGATAGGTAGCTCCATTTCATTTTGTTTTCACCATAAAATGATGTGGGGAAAATAAAGTCATTAGAGTAAAATACTTTTCCTTACCAAAAAGTAAATAAATAAATAAAATAGAGTACAAAACTTTTTTTTTTACCACTCTCTCACTTTGTGGTGAGAGTTGAACAACACTCAAAAAGAGCTACAAAGGATCTGAGTGCATGCTTCTTTTTTCTTTTCTTTTTTTTTCTTTTTTTTTGTGTTTTTTTAAGCTCTATCCCCTCCTCTTCGCCTCCTCTTTGGTCTATTGTAAAGTCTAATTGTACTTAAGGCTAATCGAGTTAAGCTATAAGAAAAAGTTAACCAACCCAAGAAATAGCACCACAGTCATCTCAAATGATACACAACAATACAAAACAGTCAGTACAGCTTTTCAAGAAACTCCAAAAAAAAAATTGCTGATGAAAATATTAACATTTAGATGTTTTATGGCTCCTATAACCATCCAATAGAGAATGCAGTCCTGTTCCAAAGTATAAAAGAGCCAAGTTATGCTAATGAGAAGCTCTATGCACAGATACTCCAATGAAACTAAAGATCAACACATTTAGCTCTCAAGGCTCTGCAATTGACATAATAGTACAACAAGGTTAACGTTATGAGTCCCAAACCAACAGGTAAGAAATCAGGTTCACATGAGCTCCAAGAAACCTTAAGCCTGTCAAAAAAGTACAATCCTAACCAGAACAAAAATTAAGAAAGGAAAAATTAAAAATAAAAAATACAAGGTAAAAAATGAAAATAATTTGGGTAAAAATAAATCCAGTAAGCATTAAGTTTGTCTCCCTATTAATCTATAGCTGAAAGTGCCTCTGCTAAATGAATAGATCAAAGAGTTCAATACCACAATGCAACATAATAAACCACCCAAGTGAGTATTTCTATCGAAGTGATAATAGATATTTTTTTCTCTAAGACTACCACCATGTATAGTAGAGTAAAAAGAGATCTAACAATAATAGCCCCTATAATTAAGCATGTGGCACATTGGTTTCGCCGAGGTTAAAAGAAAGCCATGAGCTTGTTAAGGCTCCACTTCCCAATTGTTCTCATGCTTTAGAGCCAGCCTTTATTGGACATCGTTTTTTTATAGATGAGGGTAATAAGATGGATTACAATATCAGTTCTCACTTTTAGGAAGATACAAGAGACATGACTTACTTGTAAAGTGGGGATGCAAACTCTTTTTTTATGCAATTGATAACATTTTCTTATGTACTTTCACTTATATTTTCTTTCAAATTTGATTAATAAAATGTTAATGTGGTTTTTTTTTTTTTTTTGTATAGATCAATGATGACTTTGTGGAGCGGGACCCTTGCATGACTCATTTGTATTTGGAATTTGATATTTGGACAATCGTATTCGTACTCTTTTATAATTTATTTGAACAGTTGTTTGGTTTTTATGTATTTTCAATTATGTGTTTATGTTTGAGATTGAATTTAGATTTGAATTCGATACGTGTTTGTTATGCATGAATACATAAGATATATTAATTTGATGAATTTGGACCAATTTGGGTTGGATTGGGTTTGAATGAATACAGGCATATACATGTTTCCAAGAAATTTTTTTTATATCTAATTAATTTGGAACAATTTGGGTTGGCTTAGGTTGGTTTTGAGTGACTTACAAATTCTGTCGCGGAAAGTAATATTAGAAAAAAAAAATTGTTTTCGGCAACTCAACAATTGAGTCCCGAAAAATTATAACAATAAAAAAAGAAGTTAAAATTTAACCTTTTAGTGATGCACAAAGAGAGTCGCAGAATATCAAATAATTAAATATAAAAAAAATTTAAAATTGTATTTAACGATATGTTTTTTATGTCGCCAAAAGTTTGATACCCCTATCTTCTAGGACACAAGTCCACTTAGGGGCACCTTTTGGTGACTCAATGGGTGTTGCGGATGACTAACTTTTGGCGTTTGGCGACCAACGTTTTGGAGTCATCAAAAACTCTTAGCCGTACACTTATTGCAACATGTTGGCGATGCGGTGAATTAAGTTGCTGAAAGTTTTAACAACTCATTTTTACAATTTTGGTGACTCTCTTATGTGTTGCTAAAAGTGAATTTTCTTATAGTATCTTGGCCAAACTTTGAACTAGGAGGTGACGGTGCAAGGTTCACTTCGCCAACAGTGTTAAGGCTGTCTGCTTGTATTCATGTATTAGGATAAAAGGGGGAAATGGTTTCTACCTGTATGGCTAGATGACCGTATATAGCATTCTAATCCACTTCATATTGTCAACCCTAAAGTTCTTGTTCTTATTTGGCAAAACATTGGGTTATGTATAATAAAATTACCCATAAAATCATCTAGGGAAACTTTTATAGGACATGTATCTCATGGAACAAAGATTTGAGGCACACCATTGGACAATCAAGACGAAGTTTTTTAGAACTTTAACGAGAAATTAAGAATCGTTTAATCTTGCTAATTTTTGGCCAACAAATTCTTTGAGGTGGGACTCGACCAAAGTTGGTTCCGATGTGGGAAGATATGAGTGCTCCAAACCCTGAAAAGACAAGTCACTTCCTTTCTTGAGAGAAGAAAGATCAAGAAGTAGGGGTCTCCCAGGCGGCTGGAGCTTTTGGGCTAAGACTTTACAACATGCAGGGAAGTGTAGGCCTAAGAAGCCCTAGTCTTCTAGACTCCTTCACTAGACCTTCTCCCATGACACCATTCACGGTTTCACTAACGAATATTTGTCAAATAATATTAGAATTGGGATCGAAATCCCACCTAATAAGGGACTGCCTAAAAAAATGAAAATCAGCATGATTAAATGATTTTTTCTAGTCTCGTGTATTGGAATTTTAATAGGAGGGAAAAAAATAACAAGACAGGTCTTACGTGAGAATGCCCATTCTCATTTCCGTTTGATCATAGCTTTAGTGTGTGAGCACCACACAAATGTAACATGGCATGCATTTTTTTGGTTTGGCCACTTAGGCCGAATCATGTTGACAGCCACACAAGGCAGGACCCAGATTCAGCGCACTGCATGTCCCTCCAAACGCTCTAGGAATTCGATCCTAAGTCTTTCATAGGGAAGATAGATGCCACAACTGCCTGAGCACAGGGCGTTGGCAAACATGGCATGCTTAAGTGGACAAGTTCCATATCTGATTTTTCTCATTATTAAAGCATTTTATGACTAAAATGAGAGGTTAGGGTGCAGCTTCACGCCCTTAGTGGTTGGAATATAAGGGATCGGCCAAGCTCACCAGTGGTTCAAAACCGAGTTAGCCTCCAAGATTTTTACCTTTGAATTGCAAGGGTAAATCTTCTTTAAGTGGAATGAAAATGTTAATCCAATTCACATAGGAGTTTACAGTTTTGAATACAAGGAAACCCTTTCTTCTTGGCTTCCTCGAGGTGACAATCTCGTCTTAATTTGGTTTTCAGGAAAACTTCCATTTCTCCCTGCAAGCTACCAGTAGTTAATGAAGTACCTTTGGCAAATCCAACCAACCCTTTGCATTAAAGTTCCAAGACAAGACCTCATTACTCTTTATTAGGTACCAGAACTTATTATCGAAATTTAAGGATTATTTCTGCTATTTAAGCCCTTTTTGGGTTTTTTATCTCTATTTTATGGGTAAATTTGGCAAAACAGCTAAGAGAGGGAAAGGAAGGAAATGGAGTGATCATTGCTAAGTAAAAAAGTTAATCAGCATCGTTGTCTTCAATGTGCCAAAGAGGTCCCAAAGCCTCTCTTAAGGACACAAGGTGACATGTTTTCTTCTTAATGCTATAGAGGAGATGATATTAGATCTTCTAGTTCATGCTAAGATCTTAGATTATGAGTTGTAAATGCGTTAAAGTCATTCAACATTCTCACCGTGATACCTTGTTATGTTTTGAGTTTAGTCCCATATCGGTTGGGTGGGGAAACCATTTCAGCATATATATTATGACCTTCCCTCATATTGTGTATTTGATAGAACTCTCTCCCGTGTAGCAGCAACACACTGAGGTGTATCCATGCATACATGCATGAGCTCAGGTTCAAATGTGGACAATGGCGCTTGAGGCACACTTCGCACTTCGTACATGCGTATCATCACAGTCACAAGATTCCTTTTTGATGTCCGATATGAATTCTCGTGGAATCAGTTTTACTTGAGATTGCTAGATTTGTTATAGGATCGGGAATGGTGACTGACCAGGATTCGTGACTGAACAGAGTTGGGTTAAACTGGTTCACGACTGAATGGTGTATGTAGACGAGGTTCTTGCTTGAGGTCCAATTCGCAATTAAGGTCCAGTTTCACAATTGAGTTGGATTTAGGAATGTAGTCAGTTGCGGACGGGCCTGATAACTTGTTAAGCAAGCCAATCCATACTAGAGATCATCATATCACTTTGGGAAGGCCTAGTTGCTGATAAGAGGCTTAATTGATGTCCAACATAATGGGAAACATGTGTGGGTAGTGAACCCATTGTATAGGGCTCAAAAGTGTATTTGAAACCCATTCATTGGGAAGACACTGAGGTGAACGAGTTGGAGAGCTAGAGAAGAAAGGAGAATAAGAGGAGAGGAGGAAGAAGGCCAAGAGGGCCATGGATGTCCAAAAACGACATTTCTTTCTCTCTCTTTCTCTTTTACGTTTTTGGACCTAGGTTCTTCATTCACTTGGATTCACTGCCCTTGTAGAAGGGAATAATTAGAATCTTTGGACTCAAAATCCTCCCTAGGATCAGTGGATTCTTTAGAGAACGGCCATTGAGTTGGAAGTATTAACCTTGTTTTTGTGACTTGGTATTAACATATGATGTTCACCATGCCAAGGGAAAACTCTGCCGAAATTTTGATAAAATTTAGACAAGTTTTGTTACTTGTTTTGAGCACCAAATCATAAAGGACAATAAGTTTGTATGGGAGGTATCATGAGCCTCTGGAGATTGCACTTCATTGAGATAACATTGAGTTCAAGTTTGATTGTATCCTAGGATAAGCTTAGCCGTAGTCTCTTATACATAAGAGTGGGAAACCTCGACTATCCTCAAGAAACGCGATAACGACACCTCTTTGTCTCAAATCAGTCTGGTAGGAACTACGTTTAACTTGATCTTTTAACATGATATGTAGGCAGCCCAAGGATTTGAGGTCCGATAACTCAACCCTAACCTAAAGACCTTAAAATCCACCCTTATAATGTGAATGAGCTTGATGAACTTGATAACTCTTGTAGATGATTTATGATTTCTAAGATTCAAGCTAGAATCCAACACCTTATGCCCCAGTGGTTGGAGTCTAAGAGATCAGCCAAGCTAACCGGTGGTCCAAACACTGAGGGTATTTTACTCAAGAGAACACTCAAAATGATTCATGATGTATATCATTGATTACAAATATTTTGGTGTTTTTAGTTTTTGTTAGGTCTGCTAGTGTAAATTTTCCTACTGCATGAACATTTTAAAAAACACAAAAAGATAAAGTACCCACAAAAGTAGCTTGTAGTAGGAAAATTTAAGGATGTTCACAACCATAGATGTATGAGTATATGTATATGTACTTAAGGACCATCAATGCTGTTCCTCATGTCAATTTCAGTCAATTTGTAGCATAACAAGGGTGAAGATTCACACTCAGCAGAAAATGTGAATATGACCTGCGGAGGAAGTTGCTAAAATTCAAGGGTAGAGTTAATTTTGAAAAATTCAATTTGGATCAATTTTCAGGAGACTAATGCTGACAGTGATGATAGCAGTTGTGTACAGTGTCTATACCAAAATAAAGGCAGACTATAACAGTGGATGGAACCGTAGAACCCCTAAATTTGATCAATTATATATATCCACAAAAAGCAGCACAAGCATGCGGAGATCATGGCCGCTACACATAAGATTAAGGAAGAAAAGAGAGGGAGAAAGAGGTCAATGCCAAGTTTGTTGAATCAAAGAGGACAGAAGGAGGAGAAGAGAAAGTGGAAATGGAACTGAATATTCTGGAGAAAAATGTTCCTTACATAATGCACAATGTTGTGCCCTTCAGCTGTTTATGATGAAACTCCAAATGCCGGTACTATCATGAAGATGGGAAATAAGGAGATTATTTGAAAACTAAAAAGCTTAGCTTTGGGATTTTTGCAGTCATTAATTTATTTGTTTGGAAACGAACCTTGCGACATTAATCTGCTGTAGCACAAAACTAACGTTGGCTTCTATTCTGTGAAGTTATTTGACTTACATATTTAATATCTTGGTAAAATGAGATGGTATCAGAACTCAACTCCAATGTCGTTACACAGCACTTTCACAGTACAATATACTGCTTCAAACAAATGACATGGGTAACTATGTATCATCGTCATTGTCATGATTCGTGGAACAAGCAGGCAAGCACACAAATGATTGATTCGTGGGTGTTTTTTGGTATGTTGTTATTTATGATTAAGATATTTTTCAAGGTGAATACACTCGTATACAATTTGCTTCAAAGTGGATGAGTTGGCTATAGGTAGAATACAAGGTCTATGAACTTGTTCATCTTCATTTCATTACTTCTTTTATTTTAATTTAATTTAATTGATTGAAGGGTAAGCTACAACGGCCCGAAGTGGAGTTCATACACCCATCTTCTCATCACCTTTCAGTTTTTATGTTCCAGAATAGCAAGCTAATTAAGAACCTGAAGTTGGGGCGGGAGGGAGAGAGAGAGAACAGGAAAAACAACAATATACTTCATTTCTTAAAATGTAATAAAAGTCTTGTGAGTTGAACCACATGCTTTTAGTTATAGAATAGCAACATAAGCACTATAGGGG
>JAOXJP010227341.1:0-11321 GCA_025762735.1 Platanus orientalis | reverse complement strand
GGTAAACTACAAGACAATGTTTATAGTGGTTCGGCACAAAGGCTTATGTCTATTTTTCAATCACACTAGAGGGGTATGTTGATTTTTATTAATAGTTCAAATAGCTATTACAAGGAAATCAACAAAACTTACTAAACATGCTTGATAAACATATGATTCATCCAATGACTCCGATGGAGAGAATGCAATGCATTTGGTGACTCCGGTAAGTGCTTCACGTCCGGTGTCTCGGGCAGATGTCCTCAATTGAAGGTGTTGTTGATGATGTACTATAACAAAGTGCTTGGCCTCTTGAAGGCAAGTTTGACTATTGGGTAGCACCAATTGTGAAGGTTTGTTCCTAGGGAGGAAGATTCTCACAAGAACTTCTTGTGATGTCAAGGTCCTTTAACTCAATCTAGGTGAAGAAGAATTTTCCCTCAAAATTGCCTAGGCACACTCCACTTCTCACAAGTTTAACTTACCTAGCTCAAGAGCTTTTTCACACAAGGATGTTGATTCTTAGAACAAGAAGCTCATTTGATCTCTTTTAATGATTTTGAGAGGAGTAGTTTGATTTCCAATAGATGTCTTAACCTTCAAAAAGACTTGTTTTTATAGGGGGAATTCCTACTTTTTTATTTTGCGAGGGGACGAGCAATGGTAAAAAATATAGCTGTTTCAATGGACCGCGGTCGATCACAGGTACCCCCTCGTAGTTGCCCATGGTATCACGTGGTCAACCACGTCCAGAGGACCCGAGACTTGATTTTGGCCTTTTTTCAGGGTGGTCGCCCCCAGTACCACACGGTCGCCTACCATGCATGCCTGTGGTCGACCGCGGTCCCTTGTTTGCCTGTTTTTCTCCTTTGAGCTTCTTGCTCCTTTTTCTTTTGCTGTTTTGATTAATGATTTAAACTTTAAAGTTCTTCTAGTCTTTGAAGAGCTTAATACCATTGGTCTTTGGGAAATTGGCAACCATGACACAAACCTTTTTGTACCATGAATGACACATGATGTAAGGGATGCTTGAGGCTTCACTTGAGGACTTATGCCTTGAACTTGGTAATCTTTAGAGCCTTTTTGGAGGGTTTGAGAATTCCCCAATCTTGAAGAAGGTCTTTGCACATTCGATTACATATGATTATATTTTATAAATTTACAAGCATTCCTATACAATAAGTCCAATAAATGAAATTGACAAACTAAACTTAACAGTTTGAACTGGAATTAGGCTTGGATTAAGTTAAACTATAATGGATTTAGAAATAGGAGAATGAGATTAGACCTAAAGAGAGATGGATGGTTTGACTGAGAGGGGATTGAGAAATTTGAATTTCAAAATTCAGTTCTTTGATTTTTAATTTTGTAGAAATTAATTCCCTAGCTTAATTCCAATTATGTGATTCCCAACTCACCTTTAGAGAATTTGTTCCGACTACGAGTGATACAAGTATGATGTGTTAAACAAAAGGTCTTAAGCCTATTATGCAAGTTTGGATAAGCTAATCCACTCAGTCTAGCATCTAATGCTCATCTATAGCTTGGCTTGTGACACATTAAAATAAGGGCACTAGTAAATTGTATTGAATGATGTTCCCATATATTTACCAAAATTCTTTTGTGGGGTTCACTTTATAGATGCATCTCGACACCTTAATGATACATTGCATGTTGGCTATGGACAAGGTACAAATGCTAGACTAAGTGGACAGCTAATAGTCGTGATGATCATCATGGGATCATCGACTAACTTATGGGTTCTTAACAGTCACACTCTGCTTGGAGGTGCTTTGCTTGTGAGCTCTCCTGCTCACTAGTGCGTGATGGAGATCTCCACCTGGAGGTGCTTTGTGTGTTAGCTCTACGTTTAGAGGTGCTATATGTTTCTACTCTCTATTTGGAAGTGCAACTGTGTTAGCTTCCTGCTAAGAGGTGCTTTGTGGGTTAGCTCACCTATTTGGAGATGTGGGTTGTTGTCTATTAGCCCTCTGGTTTTAACTTGCAAAGGTTGCTATGATTGTGACATTAAGTGTTTAATCTTCTGCTTGGTGGTGAAACGAGTGTTAACTCACTTCTCTGGTGAAGCTTGTGTGGGGTGGTGCAGAGGGTGTTTAGTTGTTGCCTTCAAATAGTTTTCTCTCTCTCTATGATGAGATCTATTTACAGAGAGTTACGCTATATGTGTTCTTTTTTTTTTACTATTTTTTATAGTCTTTGGAGTTGCTGGTTTTGAACTTTTCTCTCTATCATAATGAGGGTGTTCTTTTAACCTATCTCTAATGCCTCATCAAAATCGAATGAGCATTAGATGAGGCAAGGTTGAAGACGATCGAGTTGGTGGGAACTCGTTCATTGACTTGGTTTGATGAAATTGTTGACGTTGGCAATCAAATCTCAATGGGAGAGTTGCTTATTCCATTGTCTAATGCATCAGGTAGGGGAAAACATCTCCTTGTTTGTTTTAATGAGGGGGTGAACTGTGAAGTCGGGTATACTTATCCCCACCCCAGCAGTCCTTTTCTCAGCCCGTGATGGTTCTGACTTTAGTTTGGCAGCGGTTAATGCGTTGATGGAGGTGGTTGCTCTTTTGTTGATCCAACTGAAGAAGGAATTGGGTGTTAGCTCGTGCAAGTTGAGCCCTACTCGGTTCCTTTTAGATCGGTTCAATGAAGTTTCAAACTCGGGATCATCATCTAAAAGAAAATTCCTCTCTTAGCTCTCTCTACCTCGGGAAGGGATGGCCTTTGTCCCATCCCAACGGCTAGCTCTGACAACACAATATGTGCTAGCATTGATAAGCCTAAACGATTTGACCAAGGAAGGTGGGAAGAGGGGTGTCGTGATCATAGGAAACTTAAGCGGGGCGATATCCTCTGCACCGCCCCCCCTCTGCGATACTCGGGAGCCAAGACAGAGGGGGGAATCAATTCACTTTTTGGGGGTGAAGTGACAACTCCAAAAGTGAATTGACTCCCCCCCTCTGCCTTGGCCCTCGTGCATAGCAGAGGGGGGAATCAATTCACTTTTTGTGATGTCACTCTGAATTTCTATCAATCTCAGATGTGGAGGCACTCATATGACCAAATATGTGGTTCTATAGCTATGTCAAAACCCATGTACATAAATCTGCAAGTTGAATCACAAGTCAAGGCAAATATAGTGATGCTATGAGAATTTGCTGAGAAATTTGGGAATGTGTATTGCTTCATAACCTGAGAAAGAACATAGAAGTTGTTTCACTACAGACCAGGTTATTACATTGTCAAACACTTGAAGTAAAAAGCCATAAAATTAAAATAACTAGGAAATAGAGATGAGTTAGCAATGATCAATTCCAAAAATAAAACTGTTGCATATGTTTCAGATGGAAGGGGGAAAAAACTTCAAGAAACCATAAAGAAAAGACATTGAACACCATAGTATTAGAAGCATGGCTAGATTGGCTTGTCTAGAAGCTTTCTCCCCATCATGGAAATGCAAGATGTATCAATGGTGTCATTAATGGTATACACAGTAGCACTGTTGATAGGAGATGATTTGGTTTACCCAGAGGGGCTTTGTCTCAGGTAGGCTGCCTAATATCATATCTGTAGAAGAAAGAGTTCTCGTATTCAGTTGGTAAAGCTTTTGTAAACAAATTCTTCAATTTAGGGAGGCTTAGGAGATGAATTTGAGCAGGTGGTCTCAAACTGCTAACATTAGTAGATAAAGAAATTGATATAAAACCACATCTATTCAACTTCTTCACAAGAGCTCGATCTCTATAACCCTCACAAAAGATTATAACCATATAAAACCCAGATTTAAACCTTCTAAAACATAACCAAAAATAAAAATAAAAATAAAAATTGAAAAAAGAAAAAAAGAAATATTACAGTGAGCATTGAACGGAGAAGAAGAGGGTGAGATAGATCATAAAAAACCCCAAGTGTGTCAACCTGAATCCACACATGGGTCACCGCCCATAAATTAACCTCATGTGTCACTGCTTCAACGCCCATAAATCATCCAAAAAATACATAAAAATTGTGGATCACTGCTTTAGCTCAATATGGGCCACCACCAACCTTTGATTTGGTGGGAGATTGGTGATGGATGGAAGTGAAAGAAGAAGAGGGGTTTCTTTCATTCGATGGTGGTTTCAGCGGAGAACAAAAAAGAAGAATAGGTGGAGAAGAAGCGAAGAGCGTGTGCACTGACTCAAAGACAACCTTTGATGGCTTCAATGGGTTTCTTTCCCTTCCCTTTTCCTCCTGTTCCGATCATTTTGGTTGGATCAGGGGTGTGAGCAAATATCGGTGAGAGTGGAAAAACGGGGATCGGTTAATGAATGCTTCCCTTAACAAACGCTCGTCACTGCTCATTGTCAGGGGTGGACACATCAGCATTGAAAAGTGATTTTCACTTTTTTGGGGAGTGCATATTCACTTTTCGGCACTGATGTACCCGCCTCTGACAAAGAGCAGTGGTTAGCATTCGATAAGGTGAGCATTTTTTATCCATTCACGAAAAAACGTGAAAAAGGTTCAATATCCTAGGTTGTTTTCTCCGGTTTTTCTAATTGTATCACTCTGCTCTGCACTAGACAAAAAAAAAAAAAAAAAAAGGTTTCCTAAGAAAAAATGATGATTTCTCGTGAAACCTCAAGGTTTTCCATGTAATAGACGACGCGTTAGGCCTTGTCCATTATAGGACATTGGGAAAGGAAAAGAAAACTAAAACCACTTGGAAAAAGATGGGCAAAAGAAAGAAAGGAAAATGAGGGAAAATTCACTATTCATTTCCTATGGTTTCCCGTATACATCTGTTATGAAGCAAAGTTTTATTAGGTAGGAAAACTATATATCACAAGTATTGTTGCCTGATACTCAACAAAAGCAATGGAAAACCTATAAACAACCACACAAAATCTGAGCGCAAGAAATGTATAGTACCCATATTAATGGAGAGGTTACAAACAAATAAACAAAATTTGCTAATGGCTACCCACAATGCCTTATCTGGTCCACATTATTTGTGGAATACAAAGCTTTCATGACCATATTAGGCCATTATCATTTAAGGCCCCAAACTTCAATTTACATAAATCAACTCTCAACTCTCAACTCTCAATTAATGGGAAAAAGAAGGGAATAAAAAGCTCAAAAAATCTTGAACTACTGAAAAATAAACACACCTTCACATCAGGTGCTACCATGGTATCTTCACTCCCCTAAGACACATTATGAAGCCAAACTAAAACAAATGGTCCATCAATAGCTCTCCACTCCAAATTATCCAAAGAAACTTTAGGTCTCTCATAGCTATGTTGCCAAACTTTAAATAGTCTCCTCTTAGCTCTGACTATGTACATTGAGTTTGCTGCATCCACCTTGGTTGCATGACTCCCCATAAGCTTCATATCCATGTGTAGGTAAAAAGGAAACACGTCCATTGTATTTTCGCAAACAATTTTGAATGAGGTATATGAGGTGGAGCCCATAGAATGCTCTGTCTTACCCCTTCTGATTTGTGGTACTTTACAACACTTTTTCCTCTTACATATCAATATCATATATAAGAACCACAAGTCATTGCGCTACCCTCAACCCTATCCCTGGATGCTTGAAGAGTCTAACTGCATTACTTTTGAAACCAAAAAGACAAAGAAAAAATAAGAAGAAGGCAGCTTAGAACCTCTAAATGTCAGTACCTACTCGGACAATGCTTGAATCTCTCCAGCAGAATTAGCTCAAGTTGATATTGCACAAGTTCTCCCCTGTTTGGACCCTATATCAAAAGAAATTCAAAGTAAGACAATAAGGGATCAAAAAAGATCACATCCACATTAAACACAATTATCACTTGATAGTACAAGCGGACCAGAATTCTTCAAGCCTGTTCCATCACTTGAGACAATACTAGGAAAGTTGTTTGATTACAGTGATTTTGAAACTTTGTGAGAACCCTTTGGATTCCTTTCCTTCCAACCTTTGCATCTTCGCTCCACTGGGTTATAATTCCTATAAAAAATAGAGAACAGTTAGAAAATTCAAGTACTGCAAATGGATTAAAATAATGATAATAAGTAACAATATAGAAGGACAGAAAGAAGAAGCAAACGTGCATACTCATTCATAATGCCTCCATTTATAGAATCACAGTAGCGTTTCAACCATTGTAAGAACTCCAAGTTGTCCAAAGGCCGGCCTTTAACAAGTTTGTTCACTTCGATATGCTGTCATAATACCAGCTAAGAAATGTAAGAAAAAGAAAATCCTAATCAAGATTCAGAGGCCATTTCTTTAACAAGTTCATTGACTTCAATATGCTGCCACAATTCCAGAGACACAAGTTTATACAGGGATAAGTTTACTAGGTAATCCACCTAGCAAAGGAATCTAGCTGGCGCAAGAATCTTGAGTGTAGCAGCCTAGTTTGCAGTCCAAAAGCCTCTACTTGTTGGCCACATTGCCCCCTGCTCATGTGGTAATTTTTTAACTCAAAAAGAATTACACCATGTGGCAAAGTTAAGCACTCTTTCTGGGCCTTTTTTAACTATATGAGAAAGAGAGAGAGAGAGAGAGATGCACACATATATACCCACAAACAGTACAATTTGCGCACAAATGGAAGTAATTACCCAGTTCTATCAATTATGTCGAAACCAAAATTGACCTATAGCCAATGATGATAACAACCACTGAGATACTACCAGCAAGACTGCTCAAGATCCATATAATAGTCTTGGGATCAAGTAGCCCCATCTCAAACTTATCATCCTCAACAGTAGTACCTGCTCCATACAAAGGTACCTCAAGGCTTCCACACCATTCAAAAAGCAAAGTCGGGTGAAGATTTTACTTGTTGAAAGAGATCCCATCCCCAAAGAACACAATATTGACTAACAAAGCAACCGGTTTACATTACATTGATCTTGGTGTAAATATACCACCTGTAGGAATTGTTTGTGTTGTGACTAAACCCACAAACCAGAGAGAAAAACGAAGTAAACAAGAAATGCAAAGCACACAGAACACAATGATATATGTGGTTCAGCTTATAGCCTACATCCATGGGCGAAGACGGCAAGAAATTTCACTATTAACAAAGGAGATTACAAAGAAAACAAGCTCTCAAACCCTAAGCCCCCCCTATACACCCTTCCGCCCCTTTCTCTCTCTATCAAAGTCGAGATACCTCTCAGAAAACCCTAATGCATCTTATATACGCAGCGGATGTGTGGCTTAATCACCAGTACTTCTCTAAGACATCAGTAACATCTGAAACACAAGGTAGAATTCGAGCCACACTCAACAGTTTACTTATCCACCTTCAGCCTAAAATTGAATTAGGATGAAAAATCTGTTTCTTCTTTATCCCAAAGAAGGCAAAGATCCTTGCTTTGGATCTAGCTTTACAATGCTTCTTTCTAAATACATCTAAGTACCTTTGGGGTTGAGTTCATAATTTTGTTGTAGATGTATAGTGAGTACATGGAACCTCAATACATCCATATAGTTCATCCCAATAGTATGATCAATGAATAGCATGCCAAAACACATCAGAAAAACATTTAATTATCCCATCTAGGAGATCTCCTAGGCTCAAAAATTAACTAAATCAGATGAATAATTGATATAGCAATCCAATCTAACAAAATTCTTTTGGAAGTCAAGAAGCATGTAAAAGTTCCCAAAAAGAAGAGGTCTATAGATTGGTTGGTTACTGACATTAAAAGATATTTGTAGTTGGTAAACCTTAATGATGGGTCCCAATACCATGCCACACGCACATATTTGTGCCATGCAGTTTATGGACCATAATTATGGACTGTAAAACTCATACCAAGATGGTTACTCTCATCAAATGGTTTAAATTTTTCACTTTAAGCAATATCCTAGTTGGTGCACATCAGATGATGCGTCGAAATTCCATGCTACATGCAAAAAAATTGTACCTTCATGCAGTTTATGGACCATAATTATGGCTAATAAAACTTAAGACCAATGAACATGCCCTAGGAGAATATGAGGTCATGTATTGAACAAACCACAAGGTTAGGACATATTGTTAAATTTTAAAGTGTATTTTCTAGTTCCTTTTATTTTTAGTGATGTAGTGAGGTCATAATTGTAATTTTTTTTTTGGGGAGTCTTTTTGGTCATTTTGTAATATAGACCCCACTTGCACACTTGGATGTCCCATGTCACTCCACTACACTCTTCTTCCACCTCACTTCCAATTTCCCATAAATCTAAATTCCCACCCTCTTGAAAACCTTCACCTCATTGGGACTTATCATCATTTAGTTCTTTGTTCCCTCCCTTATCACATTATTCTCTTTCCTATGCAACCTCCTTTCATTTCTCATGCACATCATCAATTCCCATTCAACCATTCTCTTGTCTCCATTCGTCTTAGTCAAGTAAATCTATTTTCCCATAGCCAGTCATCTAGTTTCCATGCCATTCCGTTTTTTTTCCATTTACCCATGAAAAACCATTGAAAACTTCATGTTAAGTGTTGGTTCATGCATCATTCTCTTCCTAACATCTATATATACTTCCTAGATGGTTTTCTCCAACAATCCTCCATTGAAAAATCCTTAAGAGTGAAGTGGAAATCCAACTCATCTCCAAGCTCCATATCTTGTGCAAGTGGTGGTTCTTACAAGTGATGTGTTGTTTTCAAGTTATATAATATTCATCTCTTCCCTTATATCTTCATCTATTTTGATTCTTCTTCTTATTTTGGTTGTGAGTCCTTGGGCTAGTATGACTTTGTTTACACTATTTGAGAAGCAATTATTCCAGTTTTTGGCTTCCGTCTTTCTCCACACATATGACTATGGAAAGATTTCATTCAGTTTATTGCAGAGAGTTTAGACTTAGAAACATTGTTTCTACAAGAAGAATCTAAATGAAACATAAGCCAACCAACATAATAAGCAATCATGCAGTAAGTAGGATTCATGCAGATGGTATTACAAAGAGGTGTTAGACAAGGGAAGAAACCAAGCTTCCAAGAGCCATCACATAAAAAACATAAAGTTCCCTGCATCACCATGGAGTAACAGATATAAAATCCATTCACTCCACCTTCTTTCACCTTTTCTGCTCTCACATATTACCACACCTAATGTACAATCAACTAGATTTAGACTAAAAAATTTAGGGTTTAAATCTTTAATCAAATAGCAGTCAATTACGGTTTAGTAGGTAAAATGAAGAGGGATTTTGGTACCAAAAACTAATGGAAATACGTTCAGATTGGAAGGGAAAAGAATGGTTTTAGGTTCAGTTTTATAGATATGCACAAAAAGAGTATAACTTGATTAGTATTAAAGGGAATAAAATTATGTTTTAATGAAGACTTAGACATAACGATTAAAAAGGATTGTGTGGATGGATTAATTAGTTATATGGGCTATGGGATGAAAAATATAGGCTACTATAACAGAGAAATAATAAATAAAATACAAAATTTAGAAGAGAAAGAAAATGAAGTAATCCGTTGTTCTGATACCAGCAACTAATGGGGGACCAAAAGGGAATGATCCAGAACTAAAAAAAGGGCGGCCTAGTGCACGAGGCTCCCGCTAACGCGGGGTCTGGGGAGGGTAGGTTTAAGGTTTATTTGAGAGACCTAGGAATCAGTTATGAAGAAATATGTAAGTTCAATATAGATTTTTACAAACTAAGGTAAAAAAAACAAAAAGGGTACACTAAAGAATCTGCAGTAAAAACAAAAAGAGAAAAAATGAAGATGAATAAGAAGAATAAGAAAAGAGGATATACGAACTAGAATCACACTAGTTGCTACCTAGGCATTTACACCTGGGGTTCCAAGGCAATCATACCTTGGGTTGGAGGCATTCAAATATAAAATTATATCAATTTGCTTCATTGAATCTCAATCAATAATAAAAATTCTAAGTTACACGTCACACAGTGATACCATGTTAATATTTTGGTCATAACATTCCCAAATCACATCAAATCGTAAGGTCACAGACTCATTGGAATAGTAATTAAACAACCTTTCAAATGACACCAAAATCAAGCCTAACAGGAAACTTTTAACCCACCAAAATAAGGCCCAAATAAAAGTGGTGGAAATAGAAATTTAACCTATATAGGAATATATTAAAACCCCCAAATGACCAATCTAAATTAACCCAAAACTAACAAAATTAAATTTATTGATTTACAAAAAAATTTAAACTCAAAATACGAGAAATTACCCAGTATAAGACCCTAAAATTTGAGTAGAGTCTGTTTCACGTGCATCAACAACTTAAGACCCATACAAAGTGGGATTTTCCCATCAGAAAATTTCTTGCCCTCAACTCTGTCGTCCAAACATCCCAAAAGAAAAATGGAAAGACAAAAGAAAATGTTTGCAATTGAAGTAACACGTAAAGAACATATACTACAAGCAAAAGATAGGATTATTACCTTTTCTATTTTTAGCTTATTAAATACTTCTTGCAAAACCTTGTAATTCTGGATCATGTCGTATTCTGTCTTTGCATCAAAATTCACCTAAAACAAACTGGAGGTAAGGACACCATTCTTGATAGAACTTATCAAAATATGCATACAAACGTTAATGTTCAGAAGAACAAGCAGGTTGATACCTTATGCATTGGAACAACTCCAGGATGGGTCATGTCCATCATCTGACACTGAACAGCACCAGATGCTGCCTACACACAAGATTATTATTAAAAGTAAAGCAACAATAGAAAGAATGAGAGAGAGAGAGAGAGAAACTGGCTGATGTTTCAGTAAAGAAGTAGAAAACTAACTCAAGCCTACATCTTCACAAATGTTAAAAGTCCATATATGGATGCACACATGCCTATATGACACAGGACGAGAAAATATCTGGCAAGCAGAATCCGGCTATAATTGTTACATACTTTCAACCTCTGAACCGCTTTAATCTCATTTTACCAAAACAGGCCTCAAACCAAATAGGAGCATAAAATTTCACACAAAATAAATAAATAAATAATCATTAGAATCCATTTGTAATACAGACATGCAAATCTTTGACCCAAATCAACAAACAATTCCAAATATTTCCACAGATTCATTTCCCTGGTCCCAGTGTTATGCAGATACCCCTAACCATAGGAAGTTTAAGGGGTTAGACAATAATCCAAGATACAAAATTTCACAAATCAAAATAACGCAATTTAAATGTAGATTTCACTCTACACATACTCTCTCATGTTCCACTATCCCAACTCCCGTGCACATTTAAACAGATATGAACACAACAGAATAGAAAGTCTGAATATTAACAACCAATTCAGAAAAGTATAATCGAGAACAATAACAAATTCTACC
>JAOXJP010227340.1:0-11321 GCA_025762735.1 Platanus orientalis | reverse complement strand
GCATATACGTTGCTTCGAGAGACATGTAAGTCATCGACACTGGGTGCAACTACTTGAAAACATTGCGGAAAACACTGTAGAAAACCAGTCATGCAAAAGTTGTAAACACTATAACCATTTAGATGACTTATACACTTGTATTTGCTTCTGGCTAGCTTAATGATTTAATTTGTTTGAGTTTGCTTGAAGTTTCTTATGAAGTTTGCATGTTGACATGTTTTGTATTTGCTGCATTGGGTGATCATTGATTCATTTGTGAAGTTGATTATTCAAACATCTTTTTGTGACCGTCCTTAAGAGTTTTATGGGACTCAACAAGGGATGTTAGTGAATCTCTCCCTAGAAAAGCTATGAAAAAATATATGTAGTCATGATTAAACACTGCTCGGTTTTACATCAATCATGGTACATATGCACTAAATATCACTTCTAAAGACACGTGTGGCGTCATATCAGTTATGATACCTAGCTGGATTGATTTACAATATTGCCCTCATCCCACTTAGGTTAATGTTGTATTTTACAGGACTCACAGAGAGATTTTGGGAGTTTTCTCTAGAAAAGCTATGGGATCATGGAGGGTCAAAGCTACGCATCCATAAAACGATGGCTACATAGGCTATGGATTAATCCATGACAATATTTGTGTCCCACTTAAACATTGCCAAGGTGGGGGGACATGCAAAGGAGAATTTATATGATTCTCTCCAAAGCTAAGATAGGATCCCGTAAGATCGGGTGTTGTGCCTTGCCTAGGTGATAGCAACCCAATCTTCGCTAAATGGGTATAACACACAATATTTGAGGGTGAGCAACACAATACTTATGTCCTAATAAGCAAGCGTCACTGAGGTTGGTGCTAACAGGTCGGTCTGTTGAGCAGTGACCATCAAGACTTACAGAGAAATGTTCTTGCCCTCTTTCCTGAGAAGCTGTGAAGGGCTTTTCTCACAAGTAACCTGTGCTATAGAAGTACTACTCAAGCTTGATAGTTGTTTAGACTATGGTTAGAAGAAACACTATGGCTAGAAACTAGCATTTCATAGACTTGATGGATTGAAGTGTGGCATTACTCGTTGTTTGATGCCGAGCAAATGTCACGGGGTGGCTATTAGTAAATCATGCGATAGATAAAGTACAAAATAAAATGGCCAATGTAGAGTATAGACAGGGTTGTGTCAAAACTTGAACTAGAAGGGCGGCTTGGTTTGGACTTGATGAGAAATGTTATGAGCTCTTTCCCGAGAAGTAATGGTGGGTTTTTCTAACAAGTAACCTGTTACTGTGAGAGGGATTCTTTAAGCATGATAGGAGTCCAACTTTGGCTTTAAGAATTACACAGAATTTATGGATTAAATTGTGATGCATGTTTACATCCACAGAAGCAGACATCATAGGTGGGTCATACCTTACAGTCATCCCATCTTTAATAGAGTGTAAGTAGAGGACCAATCAGGACTAAAGATGTTGTTATGCTTTGTTCGGAAGCTATGGGGGTTGTGATAACAAGGAACCCGATGCTATGTATTATGCATAACTCCCTAATGATATTAGTACTAAGATAATACATAGACTATGAATCAATGTGCAACATTCAACTATGTCCGAATAACTAGGATGCCACATGGTAATTTGTTCATGTTTCAGGGATTGCCAGCAGGGCTTGTGGGAAACTTTTTGGGCTTGTTTCAATAGTCATGGGATCTCGGGAGACCGATGCTACGTATTTGTTTTAACCATCTAAAATGTCTAATATTATCCTAGAGGGGGGGTGAATAGGATATCAAATTTATTCCACCATTTCTTGTCAATGTTGGGATTAAATTTAATCTTCTTTAAGTGTGTGTGCACATTAAGGTGCCACTCAAGCATTTAACCAAATATGTAGTAAGCTATAGAAATTATGTGCACAACTAAAAGAGACAAGCAATCACACAATCAATCCACAACACAAGGTTTATACTGGTTCGATACTAAGGCCTATGTACACTCTTCTAAAGCTCATTATGAGCTTAGGTATATTTCATTTAGATTGTCACATATAACTTAGGTCAATATACAAAACCTCACCACTTGCTCACAAGCAAGCTACACAACAACACTCGGTGTCTTCGGTGAGTGTGCACTACCTCTGGTGTCTCCGGCGGAGGTTCTTAAGCTTTTAGTGTTTTTGACATAAGCAAAACAAAGGATGATAAATGGATATGCAAATGAATGAAAAATGAATAGCAAATATTACCACTAAGTTGGTTGATGTTGTTGTTCTTACCACATGTGTGAGTCCTCCTTGTTGAGCTAGTTTGCCTTATACACCCACTTCTTCTTCAAGCTATGACACTAAAGCTTCTCAAGCTTGGCCAATCACAAAGAGGGTTTCCTTAAGGGACAACCCAAACCACACCTCTCAAGTAGATGTTAGCTAAGATGAGCTAAGAGGGTAAAAAGAGAGATTTTCTTGATGAACTTTCAAGCTTGTAGCTCAAGCAATGGAGGATTAGGGTTTCTCACCCTTGAAGGCTCTTTTTAGCAAAGAAAATAACAATTTCTAAAGGCTTAAAGTATATTTACTCTAATACGAAACATTTATTTTATAGAGGATTGATAAGGCTCTCAATCCTTGGATTGAAATCTTTTCAAACAGATAAGAAAGATTATCTATTCATTCAAAAATGGAGAATGGGGGGAAATTCCAAAATAATATATCTGTGACCGATCATGGGGTTTGTGATTGATCATGAGGCCATTTTCTCAAATGCCTCGAAAACATGTCTGGAGGTATCGAGTGGTGTGGGCCCCACTTTAAGTCATAACCATGATGTGATTGGTCATGGGCTTTGTGATCAATCAGGGTGTTATTAGGACTTAGGTTGTGATCAGTCACAGAGAAGGGGCCTAGTCCTCGGATGGTCAAAAACCCTGAGTGTGATCAATCATGGACTTTGTGATCGGTCATGAGCCTCTGTTCAGAATTATGATTGATCATGGGGTTTGTGATCGGTCACGCAAAGTGAAATCTGTAGTATATTACTGTTTACACCTTGGTAAGTTCCATATCAAGTTGGGATCAGTTTGGGGCATTCAACCATACGTGAGGACATGCCTAGGGTCATACTACATGATCCCTATGAAGCTATATGCATGCCTTTACCTTCTTGAAAGATGTAGTCCGGCTTGAATCTTGGTTTTCAAGTCTTGACTTGTTAAAGCTTCTTTTACACTTTTGCCCATGGATTTTGACAAATGATGCCCTTGCATCAACAATCGCCTCCTTTGTCAATTTCATGGCAAAAACCATATTCTTGGCGATTGCCATTTGCCCATTCTCAAATTACATCATTAGGCACAAATGCCTTAACTCCACATACAACATAAGGGCATATTACCCAAACCCCCGAAATACATGCCAATCACCTCCAATACAAGATACATAAAAAATAAAAATTACATTAAGCACTTTAAGTATCTTGACTTATTCATTAACACCTACACACACAAACACATATACCTTCCTTAAGCCATATGTGAAGTATATAATATATTGACAAGTAAAGGTGTGCATGTGAGCAACATGACATGCCAAAGCAATATAAATGTGTTCATTTTAGTTTTAGTATTGGCAAAGATTGTAATTCCCCCAAAGTTGTATGCTCCCCCATAATGCATACAAATTTCTTGGTGTTTACGTTTGCATAGGTAACACTTCTCTCTATACTTTCTCCCCCATAAGTATAGAACCCCACATGTTTATACTCTCTCCATGAGTATAAAAACTATGCTCCCCTATACTCTTATGGCAACACTCCCCTATAATTCATAGATCTCTCTTTACATGGTATGGCTAATACCACCAAATGCGCCAAAATGTCTCCCCCTTTTTGCCATGTAATTGGAAAAGTCTAGAAAAAATCCAAAGACAAACATATAGAACTGAAAAACAATGTTAGACAGAAATAAAAGGTATTTCATTCATGATAGTCATTTAATTACATCAAAAATTGAAATGCAAGGTCAGATGGCCCCTGGCCAACAAGAGGTAACTACTATCAACAGGAGAGAAGAAGAGAAAAAAATGATAAGTGTGGCATAAACAAGCACCATAAGACAAAAATAGGGGATCTAATCATCTCCCTCCTAATACTCAGAGCTCTCAAGGTCAACTCTCTCGACATGGCCCTCCTCACCATCAGCTCGATCACCCTCCCCGTATCTCTCATAGACTCCTCATCTCCATCATTATCTCCCTTGCCCTAGGCTACCCTATCCTCATCAGTCATATCTTTGAACTCCGCCAATGGGTAATCGGATGTACTATCACTAGCAGATTCAAGGACCAACGGGTCCTCTAAAGTCAAGACTCTGGCTGTCACCAACTTCAGGTTATTGCGCACAATCCTTGAAAGCTTCTTGAGGACAATGTATAGGAGGGACATCACGGTGGCCTTTGTAGAAGCCAATGCAGCCTTGGCCGGGTTTAGTTGAACCCACTTCTTCTTTGGGTTAGTGACTTTCTCGACTAGGTGCATCCTCGACAAACTCCCCATAGTGAAGGGAGGATTGGAGTGCTTCATGGGAGCAGACACTCAAAAAGGCACTTTCTGTGCTGTTAGGATCTTGGTGATGAGAACTAGGAATGCAGTGCTTGGCCTTGACAGTCTTCAACATCACATAACATATGACTACGGGGAGATCAATCTTAGGCCCCTCAATGATGTTGTCGATGAGGTATGCCATCTGGAGGGTGAGATCATTCTGGTGGGTCGTCGGAATGAAATTGTAGGAGAACACACGCCTGAAGAAATTGACTAAGGGCTTGCAGAACCGATAAGGGAGCTTTGTACCCCAAATGACGTGCTAAATGCAAAGATGGTCAGTCATTGCAGTCTTCTCTATTGGGGAGAGCTTTCCAGGGAATAGAATCCCTTCAAGTTCTCGTGGAATCCAAAGAAGCTTGGCGATATAGTCGGGATTCACAGAGATAGGGCAATGGTAGACTGTGGAGTAAAAGGAGTTGTCCCAGTTGTTCTCTCCAAAGACATTGGAGTAGAAGATTCGAATCTCCTCATCCTGGATAGGTCCCTGGAGATCGAAGAATGGGGGCCACCCACGAGCACACATCTACTCATGTACCTTCATGGTGTGAAGCACCTCCACGTCCATGTTTCTCTCCACAATGAACTGGCACTTCAAGAAGATGGTCTCGAATGACTCTAATGCCTTGCTATCATGAAATGGGGAGAGACCATCTTCTTTGTGCCCTTTGGATCTCTTCCTTCCTTGTGAATCTTCCCCCATAGGCCTTTTGCCTCTATCTACAGTAGGAAGGGGTGGAGTTACCTAAGACATAGCTCATTTAGAGGATTTAGATGCTTTGGTAGCCAACTTCTTTTCAACCATTTTCATTTGGTAAGAAGAACAGGAGTAATCCAAAAATTTATAGAGGAGGAGAGGGAGGTCAAACGTCTAAGAGAGAAAGAGACATGAATGCACCAACGTGGGAAGATCAGTTGTCTCTGGGAAGCCTAAATGCTTTGTTTCTTGTGAATGAACTAGAAAAATGGGGGAAAATCGCGTAAAGAGGGCTTTAAAGAGGGTTTAAATTCATATTAAAATTTTTAGATGAAATTTCCCTTGTGATCGATCATGCCTCGTGATCGATCACAAACCCTATGATTGATGACATATGCTGTAACTTCCCAAATAAAGCTCATGCGCTTTGGGAGTGAGGGCCACTCCTAGTCTCTGTTCTTAGCCACCCCTAGTGGACTTTAAGCACTTGAGTATGAGTCTTAGGGACTCATCTCATGTCACACAACCCTATAGCACTCCTCAAATATTTAAACCTCCTTGAGTCAAGGGGTTTTGTTAGAATATCTTATCTGCCAACTGGTCTTCAGTATTCATATGATTTAAGGACACCACTTTCTCCTCCACCAATTCCCTAATGAAGTGATGCCTAATGTCTATGTGTTTGGTCCTTGAGTGCTAAACTGGGTTCTTAGAAATGTCAATCGCACTCTTGTTGTCAATGACCAAGCTCATTGTTCCTTGTGACAACTCATAATCTCTAAGCATTTGCTTCATCCAGAGAAGTTGAGTGCATCCACTTCCAACTCCAATATACTTAGCTTCAATAGTTGACAAAGAGATGAAGTTTTGTTTCTTACTATGCCAAGACACAAGACTATTTTTAACATAGAATCAACCTGCTCAATCCGCATTTGAGTACCCTGTAATCTTAGATATGACTCTTTAGGTGCAGATTGATATCTAGCACAAGCACCTACACTGAATGCGATGTTTGGTCTACTTGCAGTCAAGTAGAGTAAGCTCCCAATGATGGTCCTGTAGTAGGTGGAATTGACCTCAGCTCCCTCGAGGTCTTTAGTGATCTTATCACTTATGCTCATGGGTGTGCTAGCTAGTTTGGATTCCTATAATCCAAACTTGGAGACTAGATCTTTTGTAAATTTGGTTTGGCTTAGGAAAATCCCATCCTTGGTTTGCGTCATTTAAAGACCTAAGAAAAACCTCAGTTCTCCTTCCATACTCATCTCAAATTCTAATTTCATGGTTTGGGAGAAACCATGAGACATTTCCTTACTAATTGAACCAAAGATGATGTCATTAACATAGATTTGAGCTATGAGTATATGACTATTTTGTTTCTTTGCGAAGAGTGTTTTGTCCACACTTCTATGATCAAAATGGTGTTCAAGAAAAAACTTTGTGAGCCTTTTATACCAAGTTCTAAGGGCTTGTTTGAGACCATATAAAGCCTTCTTGAGTTGGTATACGTAATTAGGCAAGTGAGGGTCCACAATCCCTCAGGTTGCTCAACGTATACTTCCTTTTGGAGAACTCTATTTAGGAATGTACTCTTGACATCCATTTGATATAGTTTGAATTTCAAGTAGCATGTTGTGGACAAGAGGATCCTAATGGACTCCAACCTCACAACAAGGGTAAATGTCTCCTTAAAATCGATGTCTTCTATTTAGACATACCCCTTTGCAACTAGTCTAGCCTTGTTTTTAGTCACTGTACCATGTTCATCATGTTTATTCTTGAAGATCCATTTGATATCAATGACGTTCTTATCACTAGGCCTTTCTATGAGAAACCATACATCATTTCTTTGGAATTAATTTAGTTCCTCTTGCATGGCTAGGATCCAATCTGGATCATTTAAAGCCTCTTTAACTCGCTTTGGCACTATCTTAGAGCTGAAGCAGAAATGAATAATGATGTTTTCTATTTGTCTCATTGTCTTCACTCCAATATTAGGATTATTAATGATGTCTCCCTATATTAGTCCTTTGGTGATCTTTTTGTCCTTAGGTTGAAATTGGATTTCTTCAACTTCTTCCTCAAAACTTGATGAAGAAGAGTGCTCTTCTTGATCTCCTTAGGATTTCTCAATCTCCACTTCAGATGAGCTCTCATCCTCTTGATCAGACAACACTATTGGCAGTTTTTCTTGCTCATATGTTTCATTAAAGTCATCTACCATCACATTGATTGATTCCTCCATTGAGCGAGTCCTAATGTTGTAGACACGGTAGGCTCTATTGATTGTGGAGTAACCTAAGAGCATGGCCTCATCGCTCTTCTTATCAAATTTTCCTAAATGTTCTCTATCATAAAGAACATAGCAAGTGTTACCAAATACTTTAAAATATTTAATAGTTGGCTTTTTGCCACTCCACAGCTCATATGGTGTTTTGGACATACCCGGTCTAAGGCAAACTCGATTAGAGACATAGCATGTCGTACTAATTACCTCAGCTCAAAACCTCTAGGCTATGTTTTTGCTTGACAACATAGTTGTAGCCATGTTTAGAAGAGTTCTATTCTTCCTTTCAGTCACCCCATTTTGTTGGGGAGTTTTGGAAGCTAAAAACTCATGTTTCACTCCAAACTCTTCACACTAGCTTGAGAATTTGTGATTCTCAAATTCTCTTCCATGGTCACTTCGAATTCTCTTAATGGTTTGATCTTTTTCAACTTGAATCTATTTACAAATATTTAGGAATTCATTAAAGGCCTCAAATTTCTCTCTTAGGAATGCCACCTAAGTATACCTCTAGAAATCATCAACTATGACCATGAAATACTTATTCTCTCTTAGATCCTTAGTTCTAGTTGGACCAGCTAAGTCCATGTGAAGAAGTTCTAGGGGTCTAGTAGTCCCAAAAGATGTAACTTTCTTATGAGAGACTCTTGTTTGTTTTCCCATTTGATAGCCCTTGTATATTGCGTTGTCAACCTTGCTTAGCTTGGGAAGGTCCTTGACTATCTTCTTCTTGCTAAGTCTTGCAAGGTCCCTAAAGTTGAGATGTCATAATCTTTGATACCAAAGATTGGTCTCATCCTTTTAGGTCAAAAGACAAGTGTCCCCTTGTTGGAAATTTGGGTCAATGACATAAAAATTGTCACTTGTCCTTAATCCTTTGGCTAGGATGTTGTATTCTCCATGATCCTTGATCATACATATATCTTTGCCAAATTACAGTTTATAACCTTTATCGCATATTTGACTTATGTTAATCAAGTTATGCTTAAGGCCTTGCACATAAAGTGCCTCGGTGAGTTGTGAAATGCCAGGGGCTTCAATGGTTCCTATCCTAAGGATTTTGGCGGTGTTTCCATCACCAAAAGTGTCATATCTACCTTGAGCTTCCACAAATTTGGTGAATAGCTCTCTCTTACTAGACATGTGCCTAGAGCACCCACTATCAAGATACCACCTTGACGAGCTTCCGGCTCTTACTGTAGTGTGGATGACCAAACACTTGGGATCATCCTTTCTTACCCAACTTCTCTTTACCTTAGAAGAGTGAGAGACTTGTCGTTTGGCATTTTGTTGGTCTAGGTCTTTCCTTTGAAGATTTTTATTTTCAATGTTTTGAAAATAGTTTCTCTTCTTGGCATTCTTTCCAATTGATGTTTTCTTTATTTTCATTCTTTGGGACTTTGTACCATTTTTCATTTTTATACAATCCACCTTGATATGCCCTTCCAAGCCACAATAGTAGCAATAAAATGAGGGCCTTCTTTGTATATGAGATTGTGTTGTTTTCCTTTTAGATTGTTCATTTAACAAGGTTTGAGGGCCTCTCCTAGGATTTCCACCTTGACTAGGTTCCCCCTAGTCTTCGTAGAAGTAGAGGCTTTCACTTGAGCTCCTTCATGAGTGGAAGTCCTATTTGCTTGAAATTTATTCCATCCCACCTTGGTATAAGAATAAGGTTTACTTATTCCTTGAGCTCCTTTAGAGGAAGATGCTTGGTTGACTTGTGATTTATTCCCAACCAGTTTTACATAGGATCTTAATTGGGGTTGCATAGACCTCTCCAAGTCTCTACCTTGTCTCATAGCCGCTTTACCTTTGAGTGTGGTAGTAGTCTTCTTCTTAACCTTTTTTGACCTTGTGGTAGGCCTAGGAGGCTCCATCTTTTCCTTTCCCTTGTAGGAAGACTATAGAGTTGGTTGAGTAGATCATTTGGCTTTAACAAAGCCATTCTTAGACTTTTGAGTTGAAGTGGAGGCAATAGCCTTGAAATAACTAAGTCCAGTCATATCCCCATACTCTTTGGCCATTTTGAGCATCCTCTCAAACTTGTCATTTCCTTGAGCAAGCATTAAGATGTTCTTCCTCTTATCTTCTTCAAGCTCCTTGATTTGCTTGAGGTAATCAAGGGAGTTCCTTGTGAGTTGAGTACAAGTCAAATTGAGAGCTTTGTTTCTCTCATTTAGTGCTTTAACTTGGTCCTTTAACTCTTGAATGAGTGAGTCATCATTACTCGATTCTTCATTCTCTTCATCCAAGGTTTTGAGCCTTTCCTCTAGCTCAAGAACCTTGTTGGACAATTTCTTATTGTCCTCAAGGAGTCTTTCCTTTTCTAGCTTTCTATTCATTTTTTCCAATCCTAGAAATATCCTAGAATCATTGACCTTCTTTTTTAGGTCAACTATTTTTAGGCTCATTTCTTCTTTCTCACATAGAAGCAAGTAGTTTTATTTGTAAGCATCTTTCTCCTTTTCACTTTTCAAATAGGACTCTTGTCTAAGAGTGGAGATAGTGTCTTCGAGGAACTTTGACATTTCAGTCAACTCAACTAATTCTCTCTTGAGTTGTTTGTTTTCCTTTCCCAACTCAACACTTTGTACAAAGAGATCATCAAATGCCTCTTGTGCATCATAAGTCTCCTCCTCTTCTTCATACTCTCCCTCATCCTCACTTGAGTCACTAGTCTCCAATAGTGAACTTGCGGAAGTTTCAAAGGCCATAAAAGCCTTGATCTCTTGTGAGGGAGCCTCCTCACTACTTTGGGATTCATGTTCTAAAGTCTCGGATTCATCATCCCATGTGGCCACCATGGCCTTGCCCTTTAACTTATACTTGTTCTTTTTATTGCCACAATCTTTTGCAATATGCCCCCTTTGCATTCACAGCAAACGGGTGGTTCTTTTGAGAAGTCATTTTTCTTTTTGTATCCGGGGTAGGAGTTTCTCATTTGCTTGTTCTTGGAGTAATCTTTGGTATCTCTCCTAAAGAACTTCTTGAAACTTTTGGCAACAAGGGCCAAGTCATCATCTGAATCCTCATTCGATTCGGAGGGCTCTCATACCTTAAGGGCAATACCCTTCTTCTTGGTAGGTTCCTTAATGGCTGCTTCAAATGTTTGAAGCGAGCCAATCAACTCCTCAAATTTCATGACTTCTAGGTCTTTGCTCTCCTCTATAGCGGTGACCTTAGGCTTAAACCTTTTGGGTAGTGACCTAAGCACTTTTCTCACCACTTTGTACTCGGGAATGTCCTCACCTAGACTCCTCATGTATTTACCAAGTTTGATAACTTGGCATTGAATTGGGAGATCTCTTCATCATCCTCCATTCTTAATGCTTCAAGTTGTGTTATGTACATTTGAAGCTTGGACATCTTTACAACACTTGTACCCTCATGGGTAACCGAGAGAAGCTTCCATGCTTCTTTTGCCGTCTTGAGATGAGCTATCCTCCTAAACTCATCCAGAGCTAAGCCACTAGCTGTGACATTCAATGCTCTAAAATTGAACTTGTGAGCATCCAACTCAGTGGAAGTCCACTCACTCCTAGGCTTGTCGGGTAGTGTATAGCCATCGATAATCATGCTCCACACCCTAAGGTCATAGGTATTTAGGAATATCTCCATTCGAGATTTCCAATAACCATAGTCCGTTCTATTAAAAAATGGAGGGGTGCTAATGGACATACCACTATCTTCTCTAGCCATCTAGGATTTTTGCTAGGATCTTACTCAGGTTGTTAAGCCCTATGTG
>JAOXJP010227339.1:0-11321 GCA_025762735.1 Platanus orientalis | reverse complement strand
TGGCACGCTCCCTTGCACAATCTTGTGGGAGGCCTCGACTATCTTCAAGAAACGCATAAAATAGCACCTCTATGTCTTGGGTCACTCGGTTTTAATTTCTATTAAATTAGAAGTACTTGACTTTAAGATTGTGCAGTTAACGGATTTTTGAATTATTGGATTACTGATCCAACACTTAATTCTTGGAGAGAAGCCAACAAATGTGCTGATTTTTTAATCTCATCTAATAACTATTATAGTGAGGCCATTCCTTTTGGTTTTACTATATACCACTTTGTTAGATAAATATGCCTTCAAAAGTCAGTTAACATTGTATTTATTTAATTGTTAAATAATGCATTCCTTCTTCTTTTGGTAGTGTATGATTTTATGGGTATGTTATTTCATTTCACATGAAATGATGATATATGACCCAAAGACATTATAGAAAGCCCATGTTAATAATACTGGATCACTCTATTATATAGGAGATGTGTACTTTTTAGGCCTTAAATTGCTGGGTGATGATTGGGTGTCACCCTCTAATATAGCTAATACATGGCATTCTGCATCACAGTGTAGGATAGTGTGTATGCTAACTAATGGAGTAGTAGACTCTAGGTTGACACTTGATTGTTTGTGACAAGTATACACATTGAATTGTATCAACTATAACGTTCAATGAACATAATCATTAATAGGATTTTCTCATGCAATTGACAAATTATGACCTAAGGTGTCCAGATGTCTATATGTATAATCTATGTGACTTTGATACAACCAAAGTGTGATATCTAATTAGCCCGTGCGTTGGATTATTGAAATTACATGCGGGGTCATATGGATGCCTAATGTAGATTAGCCATTATTGATTGGAGAGAATATATCACTTTAATGCTTTGGATTTAGAAAATCCATAGCCATGATATTTGCTAAAAGTGTTTAATCAAGTTATTTTGTTTTATTAAAAAGGTTCTCAAGCATCCTGGAAGTCCAAACGGACAATGAAGATCATATAAGGGGTTACATAAGCTAAGGATGCGATAATGAGGATTTTGTTCAATCCAATTGGCTTATATGAAACAGTGATGATGATTGATAAAATGATTGATTTGTAAAAGAAATTACAGGAAATGACTCATTTGCAATTCTTAAACATTGAGGATTCAATTGCAATGTATTAATGGACATTAATATAGTTGGAGAATGTTTCAATTAGTTTTTAATTATGAAACTATTAAAGAAATTGAGTTGGAAAATAGTTTCCAAATCCAATTCAAACTAAATTGGAGAGTTTCCTACTATTGGAGAATATGATCCCTTTAAATCTCACCCCTTATACTTCTAATTATGTGGCTGTCAAAACCTTATAAATGATTAAAAACCCTTAGGGGGCATCCAAAAGAGAGAAGAGAGAGAGAGAATTTTTTTTATTTCTTATATTATTTTACTTTTGCTTGGATATTGGCAATTGTATTTATCTTCAAGATTTATTAATTTTGGGCTCAAGAGAAATTAATTTGTTTCTTCTATGTGAATAACCATTACTGAAGAGAGTATAAGTGAATCAAGAGGAGGCTACACATGTGGGCAGCTTGGTGGATGCTTAACTGGGTCTTCGAAATCTTTCTGAAAATTCTCCCTCGTTTTTTGCATAGTAGATAATATTCTTTTATCTGCTATAAAATTTATTAATAAATGAGGATGGTATGTGGTTAAATAAAATTAGTTGTTTGATAAGAAATAGTATTTCTACATAACATAGTACAAATAACACATTTTCATAATATAAAAATATATATGGTTCATTAACTGGAGTACAAACTAAACAATGCTTTGTACAAAATGCCAAACTTCAAAATGGATTACATTTTTCTCTTCAAAAGAAAGGCTATTGTTATTCCAAATAAGATTTTTTTGACAATCCATGAAATGATTCCTCTTGGGGTGTGTTTGAATTTAGGGAATTGGAAGAGTGGAAATGGAATTGGGGTACTCAAACCCATTTATGTTGTTTGCGATCAATTTTAAATTATGGAAATGGATTTCAATCAAATCCCCAAGGAATTAGAATGCAAGATTGAAGCCCCAAATCAACGGAATTGAAATAACAACTAGGAGGTTGTTATTTCCAATTCCTTTCTATGAAATGTGTGACTAAAAGACCTTTACTGATGCTTCAGGACTATTCAAATGACTAAAATGCCCTCCATCAAGCAAGTGTGAGGGAAGGAGGATTGTGTCTGATCCCCTAAAAACTGTTAACCTCCACTCCTTGTCAGGGGGTGGACACATCAGCACCAAAAAGTGATTTACACTTTTTTGGGGGGCCCATATCACTTTTCGACGCTGATGTGCCTGCCCCCTGACAGGGAGCAGACACAATCCCCTTTGATTTTGAGGAGTTTTATAACACACAAAGTATCCAAAATGCACTCTGTTATTTTATTAATTAACCAAAATGCCCCTGAGTAGAAAATCTAGCTTATGTTAGCTATGCTTCAGATCTATTCAATGACTAAAATACCCTCCTCCCTCAAGCAACCGTGGGAGTTTTTAACACACAAAGTATCCAAAATGCCCTCTGTTATTTTATTAATTGACTAAAATGCCCCTCAGTGGAAAATCTAGTTCATGTTAGCTATGCTTTAGGTCTATTAAAATGACTAAAATTTTCTCCTCCCTCAAGAAACCATGTGGAGTTTTTTTAGTATACAAAATGTCTCTGAGTGGAAAATCTAGCCCATATAGGGGAGAGGCTATTAGCACCCCCAAAAATCCTCACCACACCCCCAAGCTCACCAGCCCCTCATTTTTGCTCACCACATCCCGGCCCCTACTTAAAATGACCACCCAACCCTAAATCCCCCATTTCTCTCATTTTTCCTCACACACACCCCCTCTCTCTTCTCTCTACGTAAAACCAAACCCTCTTCTTTCTTCTTCCTCCCTTCTCTCTTCCTTCCTCTCTTCTCTCTTCTTTTCTTCGTCTTCCTCCTTTCTTCCTCTCTTGTTCCTTTTCTTTGTTCTTCCCCTTCTCTTCCCACCTTCGACCAATGCCACCCACCGTCGAACGTCCTGTTGCCATTGCCGCTGCCTCCTCCTCTGCATGTATGTTTATTTTCTTGTTTTTTTTTTTTTTTTTGCTGTCCCTGTTTGGTGGTGCAGGTCTGAACAGGGCTAGCTAGTGTTGTTCAGACTTGCAGGCCCAAACAGGACCAGTTTTGTTTGGGCCTTGAGGTCCTGCTCGAACCTGCACCTCCGAATGGGGAGAGAAAAAAAAACAATTTTTTTTTAAATTTTTGTATTTAAACACATTTATATTAGTGGTTTGATCACTATTAAAAAAAAAGTGTAGTCTCTATGTATGTTGCTAGTACATGCATCATTTACTTTTTTCCTATTTTTTCTAAGCATTACACATTTTGTATTTTTTCAAGTTTGATTAAGGTATGATGTGAATGCCCTTGACATAACAAAAAAAAGAAAAAAAAAGATTAATGTATGATGTGAATGCCCTTGACATAAGGCATGTGCTTACTCTAATGCATAAGCCTCTATAAGTCTATGAATATGCATCGAAGTGTAAAACACTGGTCATTCCCCTTTCACAAGTTAGCACATACTTTTGAGGATTTAGTTGTACTCTAGAGATTGGATGAGTTTGATCATTTGATCAGGTTCTATTAAATTTTGTTGATGGTATGGGCAGTACCTGGTCGTTATAGATTCTACATCTAAGTGGAAGCACAGGCATAATAGTTGTCTTCTATATTGTTTGAAATTTTGTATTAGAAACATCCTTCTCCACATTATGAAACTATTTTGGTTTTTAGGTTCTTTACATTGTTGTTTGGGCTAACCTCTTTCTCTCTTTTTTATCCTCTTTTGTTGACACTTGGAATCTCTTATTGACAAATCATTGTCCCAATCTAATGGGCTTAGTTGTTTCTATCTTTTTCTGACGGTAAATTTGGTTTATAATAGATATGGATGTCGGCACTTCTCGTACATCTCATGTACCACCGACAGCATCGGCTAAAAGAAATCGCTGTGCCTACAGGTTGAAAGTGTCCACTGATGTGTTAGAAGCATCAATGTCTCATCTAGTAGATGACAACTTGGCCTATTTACTTGCCGAGGAGGCTGAGGTTGAGGATGCTCCTGTTCCTTGAGCTCCTAAAGACCCTTCGTTACTATTGAGCTTCAAGACACACGTTGCTGCGACAATCTAGAGACGACATGTATTGTAAATTGATTATTGATTATTTATTATTAATATTAGATGTTGTTAATTTTTAATGTTTATATTTATTACTGTTATTAACACTGTTTGTTTTGTTTTGATTTTAAGAGCAGAAACCGCTTAGATGTTTATCTCACAATCAGAAGATAAAGAAGTGGGTGTTTAAGAGATTTAATCCTTCCAATGAGATGTTTCAAGTAATGATCGGTGCTTCTAACCTGTACCCCTTAGTCACAACATCGTACAAGTTTGTGAACAAGATAGTGGTCTCAGCGTTTATGGAGAGATGGTATACAGAGACTAATACTTTTCATATGCAGTTTGGGGAGATGACCATTACCTTGGACAACGTCTCATGCCTACTTGGGATTCATGTTGTTGGCTGAGATGTCTCCATTTATGAGAAGAAGCTATCATTAGATGATGTAATCATCTTAGTGTCTGTCCAGCTGAAAGTGTCGACTCAGGATGTGAGGGAAGAGCTTGAAGCTATTTAGGGTACATCTGTGTGGTTGGAGTGGCTGAGGACTATGTTTATGAATGTGCATAAAAAATCTAATCTGGCCCGGATTGAGTGTACAACTAAGACTTAGTTGTACATTGTTTGTTGACAAGTCTTTTACTTAGGTACCGATTGTGTATCTAAAACTACTAAAAAATTTGTGGGAAGTTCGAGACTATGCGTGGGGTGCTACAGCCCTAGCCTATCTATACTGTTAGCTAGGATCTGCAAGTCGGGTGGATGCAAAACAGATGACAGGGTACATCACATTGCTTGAGGGTAGGGTTTATGAGCACTTTACCCACTTCACACCTAATTTTAACCTAACATACGAGAGAAACGAGTCGAAGGTCTACAGATGGAGTTTGTGGAAAGAGATTGGGCCACTTGGAGAGAACTTACGGGTCCTGCAGGAAACACTTGATGCATTAAGCATTAATGATTTATGATTACTTAATTGACATTTATTTGAATTTGTTTTTACAGGTGTGCTGAACCCCATATGAGGACCTTGACTTCCAAGCACAATATCCATTTATTGATATTGTATTCTATCATGGCATGCTGAAGTGCCTTGATGTGGTCAAGCCTTATCATCTAATCGGGTGCTGCGTCAGTTTGGTCAGATTTAATACATTCCTTCCCCTCCATTAGCCCCTTAGAAATGTTTGTGTGGTGCCCATCCCAATTAGTATCAGGTGAAGTATCTGTACATTGCTATGTTTTAGAAAAGTTGGGAGAATCACATGCTTAGCATTAGGATGCGATCGAGTGAGGTTACTTTTTCTGGAGAGTGTACCTCGGAGTACATGCATTGGTATTCACGTGTGTCCCACCCACATGTCAAGAACCCTGAGTTCCGATCCACATACGATGCCGACCAATCCTCATACACTAGCGCACTCTCGATGTCAGATGATCCATGTCTACTTGTTGTATTGGGGCTTTTGGAACCTATCATCGAATATACTGCTGGTTCTACACCTCAAGATGGCATGTTTCATGCAATTGAGGAGTCTGTACACCTACTTTGTGGCATGAAATTAGATCCACTCGCTGCTTCCCAAGATATAACTGCTCCAGTTGCTTCTGATAGGTGCACTTTACGCACTTTTTTCTGTAAGGGCCGTAACTCCAGAAATTAGAGATGAACGAGAGAGAGAGAGAGATGTAAACATGAACTTTTTACCAATGAAGATACATTTCCCCCCCGACTTTCATGTATTTTATTTCTCAACATTATGACTCTATATTACATCTTTATTTACTTTGAATTCGTTATAAGATGAGATTATAACATCATCTTTTGATATTTTCTAACTATGGATAGTTTAATGGGAGTTAAGTAACAGGAAACTTACATCTGGCCAACCATGGATGACTCTTTCTACCTCTCTTTTGACCCCTCACCCACTGTTATTATTATTCCTTCTATTGTTCAGAGAATGAAAAGTATAAACTCAATTGAAAGCATTATGACCCCTCTAAGTCTTGGCGACAAGGATGTCTTCTAGACCCTTCAGCGAGAACTCAAAAAATGAAACCCCATGTTTGCATTCCAACTTAACAAGGCCATGTAGGTGAGTAGGTGATGAAGCTATGGCTGAATTGTGGTGATCTTTGTTGACATAATGAGTGTCAGAATCTTCCTTCCGTACTGTGTTTGAGAAATCATGCAATAAAGATTTGCAAACTGTTATGTTCTTATTGATGTTTTCTGAACCTCCTGTTGGTATATCACTGAATTCTGCCACAGAAGCAGATAGACTTCGCTGAAATTTGGACTTCCTAATTGGATCCAACATCCTTCTGATGGGATTAAACCTGACCTTTGGGCTGGATTTAGAGTGATCACTTCCGGACCAACTAGGTGAGAGGACATTCCCATCTTTGTCAATGAGGACTTGATCAAAGTGTGAACTGTGTCCCTTTCTAAGAGGCAATTGCCATTATTGAAAGGGCCAATCATTTGATCACATCTGAAATCCAGTTTTTCCATCTTATCTCTTTTTGTTGCCTCAGAAGAATGGTGTTTGTTGTCTTCCGAATCTAGACAGATCTCAAAGAAATGATTTGATGGGACATCCTTGTTTGCAACATCACTTGGGAAGGGAGGAAGACTGAAGGACAAATCCAAGGAATCTTGATAGTTTGGTTCCATGTAGGCCTTATTAACGAATAGACCCAGGTTTGTTCTGAACAGTTCTAAAATGCTTTATTATTCCATTCTAACCATAAGGACCAACAAACCTCGGTCGTACCAATCTCAAAGGGACTTTCCTTTGGCACTTGGGCCCTAGTCATCCAACCACTAAGAAGATTGCTGAAGTCCCAACGAGTCACCCATTGCATTCAAAGACTGTTATTTTTAAGGCTGTCCACCTTTCCAGCACATAGGAGCAGTGAATTATAATGTGAGAAAAGATTCTTCATTATACACACAAAAAAGGAAAAAAATTGACAGGTAAAGACCTTTCCTAATCAAGTTTTCCACCATCAGGATGTTGTCAAAGGTAGCCATTCAAAGGACACACTGGATTTTATTAGGAACTTTTATTGGTAAAAGATCTTACTAGGAACTGGAGAGTACGAAATCTATCTCCATTATAGGAGTGGTTCAATGTGAGTAAAACAAATCAAAACAGGAATTAACCATGAAATCTTGCTAGGGTGCCTTCTTCAGATTCTATTATCCTCCTTAGAAATGGAAATATATTGTAGAAACCTTTACTGAAACCATGTAAAAATATGGAAACCATTGAAACTTTACAAAAACATTGGAAACTTTGGATGAACTTTAGGACATGATAGAAAAAGTATCATAACATAAGCAAAAAAACATCTATGATGATCATTGAAAATTGATACATTTGTGACATATGCTATTGTGTATGTTTAGAACACTAAGGGTTAAAAATTGATAAAAACCATTACATTATGAAACTATACATCAATCATCTAAATCTAACGTCTCTTATGTAGCAATTTCCAAACTAACATCTTTGAATTGTTGTATTCGGGGTTGATATGTTGGAAGCTCCCATCCAACTGCAATGGGATCACGATATCGATACCAATTCGTCGCTATAGGCGGAATAAGATCATCCGACAATAAGAAGACCTACAAAAATATGATAATATTATGTAATGTTCAAAACAATTTAAATACAACATCTTTGAATGGGCAACAACGATTACCTAAATAAAATGATTTCCATTCACAAACCCAATAGCAATTTCTCGACGGACAACTGCAGAAAATGGACGTGATCTAAGTGACAAGAATGTTAGGCATTGTTGTATGCTCAAGTGATATAATACCACATTGTAACATGATGCTTTGAGATGTTCACAGTTTGGCATGGTCATCCAATGGACATATCTTGGGCAGTCATCAAAGCATGATAGTAGCTAGACCAGCTCATCAACTCATTGACGACTTCTATATATTTGCACATAATGTGACAAATGACTTTACAACTCGCTTAGTAATTCCATTATTATCCCCCACCAACTATCTTTGTGATATCCCAACAATCTAGCAATTGTCTTGAATCCACAGTTTTCATTAGTCGCCACATCTTTAGTTAATCCAATATAAGGCCTTATCCCTACGGGAAATGTCTGAATGAATGACATCGATCTTTGTTTCGTCGTTATATGGGTATGAAATACCTATAAAATACATAAGAAAACATAATATGTTAAATAAACGAACACATCATAATTTACATTGTTATTAAAATATTGGATTTACCTTCTCCTTCGGTCTTCTCTGAGGGTGTGGTTGTCAGGATTACACCAGAGTGTCAGTTGTACTTGTAGTTTTAGGGGGAGAATAACTATCCTGCATTAAAGATAAAATTTCAAATTTAGACGGTTCACACCGCGTAGATGTGTTAATATTTGCGTGTGGACGACCTCTTTTAGTTGTCTTCACCTCTGGTTCCATCAGATGTGAATTGTTTAGCGTTACTATCTCTCTCAACTTCTTTAACATCTGTAACTTCCTTGTGGGATCGTATTCATTGAACTTTTGCATAAACATCTGTAATTCATCAGTACAATCGAAGTGTTGTCTTGATTGGGTTGATGTACTTACAATGTTAAGCTTACGTCATTGCGGATGTATAGAATCAAAGGGAATTGGGAAACCTTCCCTTATGTACTGTGCAATCTCATGTGCGCATGACAATCCGTACATGCATCGATAAACACAACCACATACAAAAACATCAACAAAGTTGGCCCGCTTCACTTCAAACAAAACTATCTCCATCGCCTTTATAGAAATGTTGCCTCGAAGCTCTTTAAATTTGGAAGGCTTGAAGTTGTGTTGGATGACTGTCTTACGTATACTCTTCTTAAATATGTTTTTATGCTTGTATCTTGTAATTCAAACAACATATGTATACTATTCCAAGAGGACTCAAAATCCTCTTTATTCGATCTAAGTTACCTCTTTAGCTTTGCATGTGCACTCTCAACCCTATTCGTTGTAGTTGTCCCAAAATGCATCCATTAATCCGTCCAAGCAACCATAAATCTATCTCTATATACATCTAGCCAATTGCTTCGCATATATTTGAGTGCATCCGAATACTTGCTGAATTTATGATTCAATGATGCGATATTTTGGAAGTATTTTTCTTTTGTCACTGAAAACACCAATACATTTCAACCCATGATGAACTTGTCCAAAATCTCTTTTGTCAAAAACATTTTCTTACACTTTACAAGAACATTCCTATTTATGTGCTACCTACACAGTAAATGTGTAGTAGTAGGAAACACTGTAGGGATTGCATTCATTAAAGCCACCTCCTTGTCCATTACAATAACTTGAGGATGAGCACTATCACCGGTCGCATCACACAAAACACTTAGTGCCCATGTGAAGTTATCTTCTCTTTCATATTGGAGATATACAAAAGCTACAACGAAGGTCATGTTAGTGGATGTTAATCCAACAATCTCCAAAATGGGTATACAATACCTACTCGTCTTGTAGGTGCAATCTATGATAAAAACATATGGAAATGCACATAACAATTCTAAATTAATCGGATGTGCCCAAAATAAATTAGTCACTGTCTCGGTATCATTGATTTGTCTATGACACTTGATGTATCCATGCTCTGCCAATTGTCCCAATAGTAGCTGCATTTGAGACCTTCCACCATTCTCTGCTATTCTATGTCTTTGTCGTGCATTGTATATTGTCTTCATTGTGGTAGCATTTAAGGGCTCTCTTTGTTTTATTGTAGCGAAAATATCCCTTGCTTTTACCATACTCTTGGACATGTCAACCAATAACGAAATATTTTCTTGCCATAGTCTTCCAGCATATGAATGTCCTTCGAGATGATCCACAACCGAATGATTATGTACACTACACACTACTAACAAAATCCAATCATCATTAGTGGGTAGCTTTTTACCCTTCAATTCAAACGGACATCCACATTTATTGCTACCTAACACCACATGTTTTTTTTAATCTTGATTCACATCTTTCTTAGGCTCTTTGTATTAGCTACTCTTCTCACATGCAAGGGTAATTCTTGGTTTCTTTAAGGAAGCACTAGAATCTAACTTCTTAGTGACAATGATGAAACTATTTCTTCACCCAATCTTGACCGCCCACTTACATAAGTCTGCTCGACTCTTGAATATCTATAAAAAAAGTAATAACATAAAAATTGAAGCACAATAACTTAGAAAATCTTCGTACAATAACTCAAAAAAAATTCGAAAAGCTTTACTTCGTATGTGATAAACTCACTAGTATAATTCATTACCATCTCGGCGAAAACCTTACTAAATTGGCTCGAAGCATCACCTTGCAATTGGAACATCACAAAAAAATCAATATATCACAGAACTGAATTCAAAACCCGTTTTCACCTATTAATTACTAACCACTGATGCACTTGTAAAATTGGAGAAGCTTATTTCTAACCCATCTTAATGACTATATACTTAGCATAATAATTTGTGATGGACTCATTTCAAATGCAATGAAAGACAAGATAAAGTGATTTCATTGTCAAGAAGTTTTTAAACACCACTTTAATCATCCCTATTCATCCTCATTTGCTGTTCACTCAATAAAATTTGGATTGAACTAAGCGCCTGAACTTCCTATGGAACTTGATGCAATCTTTTGTGGGCTTTGATTGCTAGGAAGCTTCAAATTAACTACATTACTATTTACTAGATTCAACAAATACAATTCATTTTATAACAAAGAAGAGAGTGTCTTAGCAAGCTAGAAGTGTCTCTTTGGTGTTAATATGGGCAAAAAAAAATTACAAGTTTGTTTAGACCTTGAGGTTGGACCAAACTTGGTTTTGTTCTGACCTTGAGCAGGACCTTGTTTATTCAGACCTTGAGGTCCGACCATATCGGACCTCAAGGTCCAAACAAAACCAAGTTTGCCCAGACCTGTACCTCCGAACAAAATACGGGATTTTTTTTTCGTAAAACAAAAAATACTTTCCATTGAATGATTTTCTTGCTCCAGTTCGACTCTTTGATGATCCATTGGGTGATTACAATGCTTTCACACAATAATGATGTAAAAAAAAAAAC
>JAOXJP010227338.1:0-11322 GCA_025762735.1 Platanus orientalis | reverse complement strand
GAATACACATGTGTGAAAGAAGCATGTGTAGAAAAGCAAAGAGTGTACACATGTAGGAAGGAAAAAAAAAAACATAAGAAACATTTTGGTGGCAAAAACGAGAGAATGAAAACTCTTTAATAGAAGGTAAAGAACATTAAATATGGAATAATATGAAAGTTGATGGCATTATGTATATAAATTTATTAGAAATAAATTAGTAGAAACATATTAGGAAAAAAATATAAAAAGAAGATTAGAGAATTTAGCAGATAAAAGGAAGATAGAGAAGATGTTGGGTATACATGTTGAGGTGTCAGATATGATAGAAATTGAATTAAATTGTATTATAGGTGTCGAATTTTTATTGGGAGTGACATGGCACCTCTCTAAAAACAACAAAATTCGAAAGAAAAAAAGATGTAGATGTCCAACTTGGCATCCCCTTTCTCCTAATGATATACTAGCAAAAAACCTATGTGATGCACGGAAGGTAGTAAACAAAATAAATTTAAACATTAAAAGAAAAAAATGAAATTAATAAAAATCAAAAACTCATGATATACAAATAAGGAAAATAATTTTATTTATAATAACAACATGACATACATAGAGTTTGAAGTGATTCATTATCTACCTATTGTAACAATGTAGAATACCTTGAAAAATACATAAATAATTATATAAAAATACATTCTTCCCTTACAAACGCTAAGATATTAAAATATAACAATTGATTTTGTATGTAAAAACTTATTAAAGGTGGAAACAAAAAGAAGAAAAAATGTACATAAATAAAATCAAAGAATTTGGCCAACATTATGTCCTCGTAAAAAAGGAAGAAAAAACCATTTTCTATTTCACAACATCATATATCAATTTAAGTTGGCAAAGTACTAAACCAATATATAATTATAAATATTTAAACATGCATGCTATCCAATCGTAGATTTTTATTGATATATATAACACAATAAAGTAGAATTGCATATTTCATAAAATCAAATAGAAATAAAATTTATATAAAATAGCAAAACGAATAAAAAAGAAATATAAGAGAAAAGAGTTCATTTGTGGTATAAGTTTGAGAGTGTCTTGAAGATATTCAAATAACTCTGTTTTGTAGCATCAAATTTGCAACAGATCTTTACAATTTCATTTGCAATACAAAAGCATGTTGCATATAAACTAATAACTTAAAAATAAAATAAAAAACACGTTTTCAACAACCACTACTTGAGATATTATACTTGAAATTCCACACCCTTTTTGTTGCATGTGTAAATATGATATAAATTATGTAGTTGTAAGGCTTGAACTTTTCAGAGTTATGTAGTAATACAAATTAATTTATCAAAAAAGAAGTAATATAGACTACTATCAATTTTATTGGTCATTGTATAAAACAAATGCAAAATATTTATAAACTCACATATCTAAATCTAATACCTACTCAAATTTAGATAAAAAAAAAATATGATAAATAGAAATAAAGATATGAATAAGGGGTTACCTTATATTAGAATATAGATAATTAGATTTTCTTGCACTTGTATGTCCACATGGTGAGAGAATAGAAGAGGAAGAGAGGTTGTTAGAGATAAATGAAAGAAAAAAACATGAAAAATGGAGGTATCAGAGGGAAAGAGGAAGATGAGATATTTAGAAAAAAGAAGTCAAAACATTGAAAAAATAATATGAAATTAATATAAAAGATAATTTATGAGAGAATTATTGGAGAGAATTAAATGTGAAAAATAACTAATAGGAGGAGAAAAATAATATATATTTTAGATATAATAATACCATTTTAAAAAAAAAATTGTTTTAAAGGTTACCTATTATGTTAAGAAAACCTTTCAAAATCGTAACTGATATTCATCTATTATAAAAAATGTAACTATCATTCTTAAACTTGTTATTTGATTTTTTAATATATATAGAAAAATGAAATTAATTATATTAATTACTTTGAATTAAATTTGGGAAGATAAAATATTAAACGTTGGGAGATGATTTGGGAGAAAGAAATTGAACCGATTATATCAATTTATTTAATTTAAAATAGGAAAGATATAATAATATATAATAAATAATAGAATAATAGATTAGAATATATTATATTAGATATATATAAATGATATATAATAACAAAATTTAAGAGAAATAAATAAAGAAAAATGGTAACAACATTTAAAGAAATTGTTTAATTATAAATTAAATGGGAGAGAGGATACACATGTGCAAGAGAAGTATGTGTAAAGCAAGGACCTACACATGTGTGGGAGAAGCATGTGTAAAAAACCAATGAAGTTATCCACATCAGATTTCTTTGCTTTAGTATATAATATAGATATAGATATAGATAGTAGATATAAAGACAAAGAGAGAAACATATTTTTTTTATATTTTATAAATGAACATATAAAAATAATAAAAATAGATAAGACAGTGTGAGATAGATAGTATAATAAAAATATCTGAGAAAAAAAGGGCTTAATTAAGAAATGTTTTGCTTTTTCAAAAAGAAAAAATGAAATGTTTTGAATAAGATTTAAAATAAAAAGAAAAACATTTTGGAAGAGAGGAAATAGATTGAAAAACTCTTTAATAGAAAATAAATATGGAATGAAAGTTGAAAGTTGATGGCATAATAATAAATAAATTTATTAGAGACAAATTATGAAAAGAACTAAAGAGATAGTAAAGAAATTTAGGAGATAAAGGAAGATAGAAAATATGCGATGGTGAGGTGTCAAAATCTAACCAAATTTAAGTTAGATTGTTATATAGGTATAAAATTTTAATTGGATATAAGGTGCCATGTCTCAAAAATTAGTAAAAATCAAAGAAAAAAAATGGCAGCATCAGTGTGGCAACCCCATTTCTCTAATATATATATTTATGTGTGTGTGTAGATTGGCATGTGAACTGACCAAACCATCGTTAAATTTGTAATTTCTTCAATTTGATCCAATGACCAGCCTACATGTACAAGTTTGGGTCAAGCTTGAGCTGAGCTAGGGCTGTCAGAACCCAAACCAAACCAAAGTTTGGGCCCCAAAACCTAGGGGTGGCAATGTTTGACAAGACCCATGAACCCAACACAAAATAACTGGGTTAAGGTTGACTGTAAACATATTTTAGTCAAAGCAGGTTGACACACTTTGACATTATTAATAAGTGGGTTGGGTTTGGGTTGACTCATATAGTCGTATAACCTTAACTTGACATGACATGAATCTGACTCGCCAACATGAATTACCACATAACCTGCAAACCTGACACGAATCCAACACAAAATAAGCGGGTTAGGGTTGACTCTAAATGTGTTTTGGGTCAAAATGGGTCAACCCACTTTGACACGATTAATAAAGGGTCGGGTTTGGGTTGAGCCACATAGTTGTATAATACCCTTATCTCGACACGACACGAACTCAACCCGCCAACACGAATTGCCACCCCTACCAAAACCTACGCCTGCTTCAGTTTAGTCTACCGAAACATTGGATTGGGCTGGCCAATCTTTGACTGTGCTGGACAGACAAGGATGGGCCCAGCCTAGTGTAGTCCTACCATATCTTTCTCCCGGTGTAGTCCTAACAAAGAGGTTATTTACGCAGGAAAGGTCTCTCTGTAAGTAGCAATGGAGACATCATTTAGCTGGTTATGATCTCATGGACCTGGTGGCTAAATTTTAAGTTGGGATTAAACATGAAACTAGAGGCGGCAATTTCTGACCTGACCTGCCAAGCCAATTGTAATATGGGTTGGGTTTTGTTTTGTTTTGTTTTGTTTTGGTACTTAAATATGGGTTGGGTTAGGGTGGTTGAGTATTTTCCAACTCAATCGGGATCGACCAGCCTTGAGCTAGCCTAATGTAACCTGGTGTTTACTAAAGAACCCACCAACCCATCCAATTAGTATAGGGTTAGGGTTGGCTATTCATTTTGGGTCGGGCTAGGGCGGGAACCTGCCACCTGACCCGAGCCATCGCCTCTGCTTGTAACCTCAAATTTGTGCTGCAGTACCTCAAAACAGTCGAGCCATGGGGTCAAGATCCTTTGTGTAGTACTCAGACACTAGATTTACACTGTTGAGAAAAGTAGGTAACCTGGTAAAGATGTTACGCAATTCCATCCGCGTCGATTGACCGCATTTCAACAAAGGAAATCGAAAGGACAACCCGTTGTAAAAAGAAAAAAAGAGACAAGCCCATGAAGAGGATCTGAGAGTCTTATTAAAGAGGCACAGGGGACACCGGAGAAAATAGAAATTACTTGTAGATAAAATGAAAGCAAGAAAACCTAATCTGTTGTGATCTTATGCTCAATCAACTTTTGAACAGATTCACTTCTAGGCAACATGCAGTCACATGAGGCTGTTTTGGAACATGAAACCCACTTAGGAGGAGATAAGTGAGAAAGAGACAATTGTGTCAGACTGGGGATTGCAATCTCATCTGTGCCTTTTGATTTCTTCGAGTTTTAAGTGGTATAAACGGAAATAAGTAGCGTAAATGTGTGCTCCTTACCAACAGTACTTAGTTTCTAAAAGTCGCCTTATCTTACACAAGTGGACATTAAGGAATTTTTTTATTTTTATTTTTTTGGATGGGCATATAGCTGGCATTAGGGGCGGTTAACAAAGTAAAAAAAAGTTGGTTGATTGGATAACTAAGAATGGCCTTTGTCTTATGCCAGTGGGCCTTGTGACTGCTTAGAAGATAACAACAGGTTGATGGGAAGGGAAAATAAAGCACCTGATACCAAGGGGGTGCACAAAATCTTTCATTCTCCTGATTTAGTTTTGCTTTTTGAGGCAAATAGCAAGCCAAAGATCATGGTTGTGCAAGTATCTAAAATGCCTTCCCATTTCTTGATTCTTGACATTTTGATTACTCCCAGTTGAGTTAGTAAAGTATAAACCATTGTCATATAACCCAGATGAATATTGTCTTAAAACTTGAAACCTTGACTTGACTCGACTCGGAAACAAGTCGGATGACTCACAAGGTATATTTATAAAAATACAAGAAAATGGAAAAATTGTGATAGTAAATGAAAATTAAGAAGAGTATAAGTAATAACTTTGTACTCAAGTTGGCAAAAAATTGAAAAGTTATTCCATGTTATAAAAATACTTGTAATATAAAAGGCAAATTAACTTGACACTCTTAATTTAATGGACATTTATCTCATTTTGGAAGATTGGGACAGACCCATCACTGTTTGGGCCCTAGCTCAAAGATTACTAAACTAAAAATATGCCTAATCATGTGATCACAACTGATGTTGCACGGAATGTGCTCTTTAGATAATCGCATGGCTGACTAGATCTCTGAGTTCCTACAAATACAAATGAGAGGAAGGAAGATGCTTAAGAAGGTCACCGATGTGGTGCCGGCCTAAGTCTTTTCAATGCTAAAGTTAGTTCTTTTTGATAATAATTGCAACTGACCTTTTTTAGGGGTTTTTTTTTTTCCGTACCTTAGTCTTGTGCCCCTTGCCTTTTATAGAAGAGGAGGAAGTGTTTTTTTAGGGATTGTCTTGCAAGCTCTTAATTGTTGCAAATATTTGGTTACTTGATAATCTGCTCAAATCTCAAAATTATTTTTCTGGTGCAATAAATGTCGAGTATCTTGGGAGAGTGTTTGAGCCATTTTCTTGCCTTATCTATTTTATGGGAAGCCTTAGATCAAGTTGTCATATTGAGTAGGTTTCCAAAACTGGTTTGTTGTACTGTGCTGACCCTCTAGTCTAATCTACGTAATTGACCTTGCTAAGATGAACCCTGCTTACTATGGCTTGGCTTGTTTCTGGATGACATTCACCCATCCTTTGGGAACAACCTTGGTTTCAGTGTTCAGCCCTGATAGGCCAATCTAACATGCATTATGTTCTGTTTTTCCATGCTAAACCATTTGGGCTTGTCTCCTCATGGTGGTCGGGTCATCCTTAACAATCCTCGTTCCTTTGATTTGAACATATTTCAGTTTAGTAAACTAGTGCACAAGAATGTAAGCAAATGGTTTTTCCTGCGTCTTCCAGACGGGTGGAAGCTTTGTCTTTACGTTGAGCTGATACTAACCTATTGCTCCGAGTCTGACCATCTATGCCTTTCCGAGAAAACTAGGTAAACCGACCCCATCAACAACCATGTATTTTTATTGTATATATTGCTGTATTGAGCTTGCTGTGAGAAGGCGAAAGTGCACTCCTAACTAGGGGTGACAATGTTTGACACGACTTGTGAACCCGACACAAAAGAAGCGGGTTAAGGTTGACTGTAAATATATTACGGGTCAAAGCAGGTCAACCTGGTTTGACACGATTAATAAATGGGTCGGGTTTGGGTTGATCCAACTTGACATGACACAAATCTGACCTGCCAGCAATAATGACCACATAACCTGTGAACCCGACATGGATCCAACTTGAAATAAACGGGTTAGGATTGACTGTGAACATGTTTCGGTTCAAAGTGATACGATTAGTAAATTGGTTGACAACGGGTTAGGTCTTATGGTCGTATAAACTTATCTTGACATGACACGAACCCAGCCCACCAATACGAATTGCGACCCTAGTCCTAACTAGGAAGGACAGGTTATACAATTCTTGTGCTTGTTAACAATGGGTTGATATCCTCTGTGACGCCCCCTTGTGTGATGCCATGAAACAAGACACAATGGGGTGGGATCCATTCACTTTTGGGGGTGATGGGACATCCAAAAGTGAATGGGTCGCACCCCCCTGTGTCTTGCCTCGTGGGACGTCGCACGCAGAGGACATCGTGCCGTTAACAATTGCAAAATTTAATGGCAACTCCCTCGGTCATGCTGATTCAAGCCGGGCAAGCTTTGAGGTGGAACACATCAAATGGTGGGTCTTGATCCCCGAACATAAGACACATGGCAAGTTATGAGTGCCCCAGACCTGCCCCAGACCTGTTTTACCTGTCACACAATCTCTAAGCTGCTACCAATATAAAAAGTACTTAAATGTAATATTTTAATGTAAAAGTACTTTAAAATAAACGAAGCAAATGTTCTGTGATAAAAATGCCTCTGTAGTGTATATGGTGAATCATAAACAAACATGTGTTGTTTTCAGGGGTACAAGGGTCAAAAAAAGTGTTCAATTGAAAAAGTAGGCGGTCAATAAAAGACATCAAATTCAAAAACACCTCATGTGTCAATCAATGAAACGTTTTAGAGGTCTGTATCAAAACATACAATCATTCTACCATAAAAAGTACTTGTTTAAAAAGACACCCCCACTTTCTATCTCTTCACATTTATATATCCTTAAATAGGGTTAAACAATCAAACAATTATAGTTCGGGGTAATTTTATTCCAAAATGATTTTCTATAACTAAAAAATGTCCATGTGACCCTCTGTAACCACACTACAGGGTGACATGTCATGTGAATGGGTTAAAAAATCAAACAAAATTTCTTAACCCAAAATGTAGGTGCCCATAAAGGGAAAAGATGTTCTATCGATGATTTGGTGTCCAGGACACCAGGAACATCATATGGAAATAAACCCCAAATTAAAAAACACATCATGTGTCAGTCTGTGACATGGTCACAGACGGTCAAGACGATTTTGATCACAGAATATTGATGTTTTTTCTTTCACTTTTAATTAGTTGACTGAATTACTCAATTTAGACTGAATCTTCTCAAAATCATATTGATTCGAGTCAGCTGAGTTTGGAGTCGACTCAATGTGTTTACCATGCCCAAAATGACCGGTTAAATTGATAGACCTTTTTAACCGCTCTTGAAGCAGGTTGTGTTATATTGGATACTGGATTATTATTATATAACTTGTCTGAACAGGAGGGTTTTGGCCCTCTTTTTAACATGTAGAAAATAGATCAATTATGATTAGAACTGCTGTACTTGCATATACCATCAAGTAACCTGGTTCAATTTGCAGGTTAAACTAGAACACTCGTCCCTAGTAGATCAGCCGATTCTCAACCTCACCTAGTTTTAAAACATGGGCCTAAGGAAGGTATTATTAGTATAATAAGTAGCTTAGATGTAAACTTAAAACAATTCTAAACTTAAAATAATTCTAAATCATTTGTAATCTCTTAATAGGTCTAGATAACTTCTATGTGAGGTTATAGCATTATAATGGCATGTAAGGTATATTTGTTGTACTTTCTCTTGCTTGTGCATATCTTGCAACCCATGTGTTAGATTCTCTGGCTATATATATAGGTTTCATTTTGTTAGTACTTAGGGCTACAGCTTTAGATTTCACATGAGATGATAACAGGCTCTTTTTTAACTTTAAGTCCACTCAAAAGCTTTTTGGTTCAGGAAGAATACACTACGCAAGAGGTGCATGAGAAATTTAAAAAAAAAAATAAAAAAAAAATGATGATATACATATATATTGCACTAATGGAATGATAATGAACCTTATTAAATTCTATAATTTGACTCTTTCGTCGTCTGAGAAATGCCTATATGAAACTATCAAAAATAAAAAGAAATGCCTATATGAATATTTGTGGTTTGGATCAATGATCAATTGCACTGATTAGATGAAAGAAATGGTGCATAGCCTGTTTAGAAATACTAATTAATAATCCAATTTCGCCTTCCATTTGGTTGAAAATGTTATTATGGATCATGCAAATTATGCATTAAAAAATTATACTACTGAGGTAATTAATTATCATGGGATTATATTTTGGATGACAACTTATTTCAAATATACGATCATTTTTATTAATTATTTTTGGGTGATAAATAATTAAGGGCATTTTATGATATTGAATGGGGGATGTATGAGTTGTTATTTATTTTATTAGTTCATAAAAGTAATTCACTTGTGCATTTAATTGCATCCTAATAAGTAGTAGTCCTTAATAAAGTTAAAAGTTGCCAAAAATCAAAGAGCTATACTAAAAATATCAAAATGCCATGCCAGTCATTTACCAAGGGTTCAATCCCCCACAATTAGAAGAGGCTATATTTGTCATTTAGCACAATTACCAAAAGTGTGATTAACTGCCACGTGGACAACATTTTCATGAGCTAATTAGTTGGTTTTTGTTTTGCCGCTTACAGGGTAACACAAAAATAAATTGGATTAGTGAACGGTTGAATTAGTTATATATGAAAGAAGAATTGAAGCTTAATTATGTCTGCCCGGGGCAACTACAGCTTATAAATTTCGTGCCAAAACGCAAACTGATAGACCAGCAAACATCTGAACCACACATATATGCACAAACAGTGACACAACACACACACACACACACTCTCAAGTCTCTCAAACCTTACTCCTCCGATCCGATCCCTCGTCTCTCATAATACTCAATGGCTTCTTCCGTCTCTGATTATATTTCTTCCACAGATTTGTGTGGAATCTTGCCTTATATCCCCACAGAAAATTTCGCTGACTCAATGTGGGGGGAAGAAATCTTCCCCTACTACTTCTTCGGAAATGGAGGCATCAATAATACAATGCCACCGGAAACTGAGACCGTGTCAGCGGTTGTTGGGAAATCATATCCAGAGCGGCTTGGGATTTCGGTGATGGACGTTGCCAAGCCAGCGTTGGCAGAATTCGACATGGGTTTGTGTGGTATTATACCTAACGGAATACAGAGTTTCGGTGGTGCTGGATACGACCAACCGGATATCTTTGAGGTCGGGGAGAAATGCAATGGGTTTGCGTCAGATTTCCAGCCGGTCTATGCTACTGCCGGTGATATTTGGGTACATTCTTTTTTTTTTTTTTGCCTGATCAAAACTGTGTAAAGGATGATAGATAGACACAGCTGCATGTACTATAACTATTATATTCTTTTCTCACTAGTGGCTTCACCTGTGTACTGTATATAGACTTATCAATCTGAACCATTATTAATTACCTCATCTTGGTAGGCTACACCCATAAACTGATCAAAGACCAGATGATATTAGTAGTAGTATAGTCTATCTCACCCAAGAACCTTCAGTACTGGATCATTGTATTTATTATTATTATTTTTTGTTAGCAAATTCTATAGGCAGTTCAAGGTAATTCATCACCAACACTTGAAGAACCAACTCTGAAAGTTGGTCGTTACTCAGTAGAAGAAAGGAAGAATAGAATTCTCAAATACTTGAAGAAGAGAAATAAAAGAAACTACAACAAAACCATCAAGGTATGCTCTTATTAATCCCACTTATTCCTTTATTCCTCCCATCTTTTGCATTTTAGATATACATTACTTTATTCACTTTTATTTTACAGTACGCCTGTCGAAAAATTCTAGCCGATAGACGGGTTCGAGTTCGTGGGAGATTCGCAAGGAACAATGATGTATGCGAAGAAGCCACACCTATGAAGAACATCAACAATCTTCATGAAGTAGATTATTATAATGATGATGCCCAGGTTTTTTTTTTTTTTTAATTGTAACTTTACTAGAATTTATATTTTTTAGAATTATCTACACATTAAAAAAAAAGTGTTTCTTCAAAATTCTGTGTTATGTTTATGGGTTTTTCCAAGATTCTGGCAAAACATGATTCTTTAATGTTCAACGATGGACAAAGAATCAGAAATGTAATACTGTCCACATATATTAGATGACTTCATGACCATTTAATCGTATATTTTTATTACATTTTGGTTGGCATTGCAGATCAAACTCAATGGAGAGGACTGGTTGCAAGAAGCTGTGACAAATCTCATGTACTTACCCATTTTTGCTGGATAGTCTTGTGGAGCTAATGCCAAATGGAAAATTAGAGTTAGGAGTGTTCTTGAAAGGGACATCTTTCATCTTTTGTAGCCCTCTAACAAAGCTTTTAAGCCTCGATTGATGTTATAGAATGATTGTTGTCATGCTATTAGAATTGATATAATATGAAGGTTTGGATTAGTGTGGATTAAAACTATATTAGTGCATAAGCACGCAGACAGAAGTAATAATCACAATTTTTATTTTTTATTTTTGTAAATAACCACAAGTCGGTTTATTTTTGCTCCCATAGTAAGGTTGTAGTGTTAGTTCTAATTATGTGTGATATAACATTAGTGAAAAAGGAACCCGGTATTGTAGAGTAAATCTGTGCCAAATCATGTTCCATAAGGAGAAAGACTACACCTTTGAGAGGAAAGAACATAACCCACACCTGTTTCCTCGGCGAGGCTTTTCTATGCTCGGCGTAGGCAAACGCCTAGGTCAAAGGGCGGCCACATCAGCATTAGAAGTGTTTTACACACTCCCCCAAAAAGCGAAAACCACTTTTGGCGCTTATGTTTCCACCCGCTTGACCATCGGCGGACACGGGCGGAGGTTAGGGGTCAGCGTATCAC
>JAOXJP010227337.1:0-11322 GCA_025762735.1 Platanus orientalis | reverse complement strand
TTTTTCCTATCTTCATTCTCTTCAAAGCCTCTTTAACTTCCGTCACACTAATCTTATGAAGATATCTATGATCTCTACTCTCCTCTACTCTACCGATTCCTAAACCGACATTCCCTATATGATCCTCATTTAACAATTTTTGAAAATAGCTCATCCACCTTTCTTTAATCTCTTCATCTTTTACTAATGTTTTGCTTGGATCGGATTCTTATAATCGATTGTTGATTATGATGATTGATTCTCATAATCAGATTATGAGAATTGATTTTGAAAAACAATAATTCTGTTTGGTTACCTTGTTTCTGAAAACTGATTTTAGAATCAATAATAAGAATCCTATTTGGCTACCCTGTTTATGAAAGCTGATTCGTTTTCTTGCTAAGAAAGAATATGATCCCCAAAGACTTCACTAGGCCATTAGACAAGGATGACTATCCACATGGGAAACATGCGTAAGAGAAGTTTGGTCTCTACCACTTCTGTCACTATGCAAAGCCTTTAGTTGTTCCTTTATTCTTCAAAATTTTGAGACTGCCATTTAATGTAGGTATCTTTGTTGAAGAACCTACATTCTAAGTATGTTTAGATTTCTTATAGATATAAGAGGTGCACATTATATAGATGGAGACCTATTACTTCAAGCTATTTGTCTCATGTAACAACTGATAGCCTTCACCATGGTAGAGCTCATAACCATTAGGATTTGGGAGGGTAATCAAGATGTCTTTTTAACATGGTAGCCACATAAACACATGAAACATCTGGTGCTCCAAAGAAAAATCCACAAACTTTAAATGGCAAAGCTCAATCTCCTCAGCTCCAAAGAAAAAGCAAAGGCCAATCTCCAACAAACTTTAATTGGCATTTAGTGCTCTGGCTTTTTGCAACACATCTCCAATTATCTTCATCAATGACAAAACAACCCCCAATTTACTTTCTTCAGTCCTAACCCATCTACCCTAAAAACCCACCTCGATTTAGCCTTTGAAAATGTTGGAAACCAAGAAAGAAGGGTGTTCCATATCGGCATTTCAGATTTATCTCAGCATAATCTCTTGGAAGAAACTTGGGTTGTGCTCATGATTTTGCATAGAATGAGACCCTAGTTGAGCAATTTCACCAGGGAAATCCCATGGGCTCTTTAGTTTCAAAATGGAGGATGTTGAAACCCTTTTGGATAAAACAAAATCTATCCCTATGGATATGCATCAGGGCACACAGTGGAGAGAGAGAACATAAAAGATAGGAGATGAGAGAGACCGGAGAAAACACACACACACACAGAACCTATAGGAGAGAAGAAATGAGAGAGCGGATGAGAGAGAGATAATAGAGACGATGAAGAAGAGATTTACACGTACTTGGACATTGCAAAACCAAGTGAAGATCTTGCAAACATAAGATTCTTTGTTGGGTCTGAGTTGTTCCTTCAAAAGCTCACACACAATCACTTATTCGATTTCACCACCCGCTCTTGCTCTCGTTTCCAATAATCGACATAAATGGCTCCACAACTGTTTCTGATTATGAGCTCAAATTGATTTAGATTATTAAGAATCAACATTTATAATCCGAATAAACGACTTGATTTTTCTCAGAATCGATTATAGGTCACAATTGTTTCTGAAAATCTGAACCAAACACTACCTAAGACTCTTTGATCCTCACTTTTAATGCATCTAACATGGTCTAGGTCTCTACATTTCCAATCCCTTATTCTTGCAAGTTTATATACACTCTTCTTAGTACCTAACTTATGATAAAAGTCATCATAAGGCTTGAATTTTGCATCGCTTACAGTTTTCCTATCCTCTTTTTTAAAATTTTTATATCTTTCTAGGTCTTCTATATTTTTAGTTTTTTGCTAATTTTTATAATTATATATTTTATCTCTGATGGTTTTTTGGACTTCATCATTCCACCACCAAGTTTCTTTAGATGATTACACTTTCCCTCTAGATTATCCAAGAACCTCTTTTGCTACTCTTTTAAAGTAACCAGCCATTTCATTCCACATGACATTTATATCTTCTTCTATATTCTATTTCCCCTCGTTTTTCAATTTGTCTTTAAATTTAGTTAATTTTTCATTTTTTAGGTTCCACCATCTAATTCTTGTGTAATTAATTTCTCTTTTCTTATTTTTTCATCTTTTAATACGAACATCTAGCACCATTAGCCTATGTCGTGTGATTAAATTCTCCCCTGAAATAACCTTACAATCCTTATATATTGATTTTTCTAGCCTCCTAGTAAGAAAAAAGTCAAATTGACTTCTATTTGACTCACTTTTGAAAGTAACCAAATGTTTCTCTTTTTATGAAGTATGTGTTTGCTATAGCAAAATCATGTGCCTTTGCAAATTCTAGGATTGCTTTTTTAGCTGCATTTCTTTCTCCAAATCCATATCCTCCATGTATTCTCTCATATCCGCCATTAGTTTTCCCCACTTGTCCATTTAAGTTACCTTCTATAAATATTCTCTTAGACTCAGGAATTCCCTGAATTAGTCCATCCATGTTTTTCTAAAATTGTTTTTTAGTAGTTTCATCTAGTCCTATTTGTGGTGCATAAACACTAATTATATTGATTATTTATTTTTTAAAGACAAGTTTAATTGATATAATCTTATCACCTATTCTCTTAACATCTACAACTTCCTTATTTAGATCTTTATCTACTATTATTCCTACCCCATTTTTGTTGTTAGCTTTTCCTGTGTACCAAAGTTTAAAACATCAATATTTTAGCCTTTTTCCTTTTTCATTAAGTCTCTTGTAGACAAACAATATTAACTCTCAATCTTTTCATAGTATCCACTAACTCTATATTCTTATCTATTAAGGTTCCTATGTTTCAAGTATAAATAAGTATATTAATGGATACAAAATATTTTTCTTCGTCTTGACAATCTTCTTGGCAAGACTGCTAATCCCTTTTACTTATGAAAACTCATTATTTGAACATATACTACAAATGTAAATCACAAGTTAATTATCAAAAGATATGATATCAACCGGAGAAAATTCCAATAGATATAAATTATAATAAGGACACTCTTCTTGTGGGCATCCAACTCTTGCATGCTTGACACATGTCAACAACCCTTTGTAATTATTAGGTTGCTATCCTTTATATATATATATATAATCTAATCGTCTAATCAGATTTGTTTAGAAATCAAGAAAGGAAAGAAAAACAAGAAGGAAAAAAATTACAACCTATGAAGGAGAAGTTAAGTGACATGAGCACCATACGCAAGGCCAAATCCAAAGTCAAGGCCGAGGAGAAGGTATCGTTTTCCATTGTTTCCTTCGTTATTATTGTTATTGTTGTTGGTGTTGCTTCTATTTTGAAATTATGATGAATGTGAGATTTATCAGTCTTGTTGGGTCTTTTTCTTTTTCTTTTTTTTTTTTTTTTTTTGTTTTTTTGGGTGAAGAGTCTTGTTTGGACTTTTATATCCAAGAAAACACAGTGCCTTTGGGTTAGGGACTTACCCACCCTTGTGTAGGGTTAAAAATTAAGGTCCCAATCAGTCCAATCTTCAGAGCTTTGACTCATTGAACAGTCCAGATAAATGAATTTTTTTATTTAGAGGGGTAGTTGCCCCCTTGCCCCTATGTAGCTCCGCCACTGAGTGTGACCATGTGTGACATATACCATATTGACACATGATATGTTTTTGAGTTTGGTGCCTCTTTTTGGGCACCTATCTTTTATTTAATTGAACATCTTATTGACCCTTTTAACCCTCATATCACGTGTCTGTTCGAGGTACACGTCACACATTGGTCACACTAGATCATTTCCCATTTTCATTTATGTAGAGGTCTCACAAGGCCACCACAAACAGAGCTTAAGGATTGTTAACACAGTCCTTGTTTTCGATTCCTTGGATAATCAAACAGGTTGGCTCAGAATTTGGAAGGTAAAATTGACGACCATTTGTCCCATGTGTTAGAAGCCAAGGCCGTCTTGTCTAGAGAATCTCAGGATATGGTTCAATGTGAACTCACGCAAGTTTTGAGGTGTACTCAGGGCCAATTTCTTTGAATAATCCTCAAGCAAAAAAATCAACAAAACTTATAATCCCATCCCAAATTTACATCAAAGAGTCAGCCCAAAGGTATGTAGAAGTGAAAGAAGCAGGGGAAGCTAGTAAATCAGAGAAAGATGAAGATATTGCAAGGGTGGTGGCAGTTGGCATAAAACAATCACATAGGAAATGAAAATCCTATTGTAGAACAATTAAACCACTACTCTAGACAACTCAGTCAAGCATACTATTCCTATATGAAACCAAAAAAATTGGCATATTGGGTATATAGAATTACCACATTGTTCCTTTCTTTAACAATCAGGAGGCCTTTGGTAGTTATGGGATGAATTGATTGATATTGTAATTGTAAGATCTTCAAATAATGTAATCAACTCCTTGATAAATAATGAAATTCATTTTAGTATTTGGTATCTAGCGTATGTATATGAAAATCCTTAGAAAGCCTATAGACATGGCATTTGAACTGAATTAAAAAAATTATACGAAATGTGATAGAGCCATGCTGTTGATAGAAGATTTAAACACCATTGTACCAACTTCATAAAAGCAAGATGGATACAGTATGTCAGAGTGTTATTATATTGAATTCAAAGAATGATCAACCTCTATGGCCTAATGGAGCTAGGATACTCAGGATTTTCTTGCACATGATCTAATAAATGTAAGCCATAGTTCCATATCAGAGAGAGGTTGGCTCGTGTGTTAGCGGACTGTCAATGAAGACTCAGATTCACAAATGTAACAGTGTTACATATTCTGGCTGCAAATAATGATCATAACCCCCTACTTCTAGACCAAGAGAAATCAAGTAAAAATTGAAGAGCCCCATTCAGATTTGAGGCGATGTGGCTTACCCATGACTTGTTTCAGTTAGCGACAGATTTAGCTTGGAATTCTAACTCTTAGGATAATCTAATGACAAAGCTACAAAATTCCAAGGATGAAATTCGTAGATGGAGCAAACAAAAATTTGGCCATTTTCAAAAGGAAATTATCTAGATCAACAAAGACTTGGGGACATCCAATCATCTCATCCAACTGAAGGAACCACTAAAGAGGAAGGGCAGCTAGTCAAACGGCTTAATAAACTACTTCAAAGGGTAGATATTTGGCTCCGAGGTCAAGAGTAGCCTGGATAAAAGAAGGAGATCGAAATACAGGCTTCTTCCACATACCTACACTGAATCAGAGAAAAAAAATAGATTTAGTTGCATGAGGCTAAACTCAGATGAATGGACTTTAGATCCGAAAGAATTTTCTCAGTGCTTCGTCAAGTATTCTATGGAGATTTTCACATCATCAAATCTATATCTAGTTCCAGATGATTTTGAATTTACTAGAAATCCAGTAGCATAGGAGAAGAATGAGCACAAAAGAGGAATACCTTCAAAGGATGAAGTTAAAGATGTGGTCCGGATTGGGTTCTATTTATTTTGTATAAAAAATGTTAGAACACAATGGGCACTGATCTTGTACCGTTTGTGCAAGAATGATTTAGATCCTGATAGTGTTGAAAACGGAAGGCTTTTAATAGCCATTAATGACCTTCCTTAAACACCATTTTCTTTTTTGTGTTTTCAAAATTGTTCAAAAAACTGGGTTTTGGGTTAAGTCCCACATTGGAAACTTGGGAAAACTATTTGAATTATATAAGATATCACTCTCCCACACCTTGTGTATTTTGAGACAGCTCACACTCTCTTGGCTTGCTACGGTGTAACAAAGTGTATAATGGGCGCAGGTGCGGGCTAGGGCGCTTGAGGTGCACATCAAAGTGTATACCACCTTGCGCACACATGCACTTGTATGAGCATGGGCTTGGACACAAGTGCGCTTGAGGTGCACTTTGCATGTGCACATTGTCATGATTCGCATTAGGGTCATAAGATTCCTTTTCAACATCCTAGATGGGATCTCATCAAACAAGGTTAGTCATGAGAAATATGTTCAAACTTGGACCTGTGCGAGAATGACCCAGTTTGCGAATGAATTAAGGACAAGGTGCACGAATGACTTGGATCTGGCATGCTCGAATGAGACAGTTTAGGGGTGTGCAAATGAGACAGACCATGAGTGTGCAAATGATAGTGTGTGAATGGGCTGGACCTGGGTGTGCGAATGACCATGGCGAATGAGTTAGGCCAGTGATGAATGACCATGGCGAATGAGGTTCATTTGCCCTAAGTTGGGCTCATTCATGACGACCCAGAATGGACCCTAAGTTGTGTTTGATGCACGAAAAGGTCCATGCTGAGCCTCGCAAAGGCCCATTTGCCTATGCTTGGGATGATTGATGTCCACCTGAATTTGGACAAGTGTCTAGGGTGGTTGAGGCCATTATAAAAGGCCAAAAGTGGGCTAAAACCCATTAGTTCACTGAAGGGAAGGAGAATAAGAATGGGGAGATGAGAGAAGAAAAAAGGAAGAGAAAGAAGAGGAGTAGGAGAAGAAAGGGCCAATGGCCATGGGCTTGCTAGCTTGCGAATGGGCTTTCTCTCTCTTCCTTTTTTCTTTCTGTCCTTGGATCAAAGGTTCATTTTTGCACATTGACTTGCTCCCTCGCAAGAGGTAGTAGCTTGAGTCCATGGGCTCTAAACCCTCACATAGTGGTTCCTTTGGAATGACACTATGTTGGAGGTTCTTGTCTTTGTGACTTGGTTTTGTCATATGATATTCACTATCCTAAGGCAAAACTTTGCTGAAATTTTCATAAAATTTGGACATGTTTTGTTGCTTGTTTTGGGAGTACCCAACCATGAAAGGAAAATAAGTTATATGGGAGGTATCATGGTCTCTCTTGGGAGTGCACCTCATTGAGAGACAGGACATGGTTTGAGTTTGGTTGTATCCCAGGGTTTGCTTGTCTCACGATCCCTTGCACATTAAGTGGGAGGCCTCGATTATCCTCAAGAAATATGATAATGATACTTTCATATTTCATATTAGTTTGATAGAACTACATCTATCTTGATTCCCCTAGAAAGGGGGTATGTAGGCAGCCTGAGGACGGGAAGACTGATGGCACAACTACAACCTAAAGACCCTAAAATCCACTATTATTTTATTGAGTTTACTGATCTCAACAGCTTTTATAGGTGATGTGACATCCAGGATTGCTACAGAATCCAAAATTTGCCTTCACTGCAACAACACATTCAAACGATTCTCAATCAAATTGAGGAATTGAATAAGGGAAATTCAGAGGAAGAGGGAGAGGAAGATATGGATTTTAGAAGACACACCTTTACTGTCAGATTTGCAATAAACTTGGTCATATCGCGTTTGATTGCTACCATTGTCACGATCACACTTTCCAACGACTAGTTCATAAACAAGAATCTAAACATTCATCTATTGTATTTGCATATTTTATGCCTCCACATCATAACTCTGGTATAACGAATTCAAACCCAAATATGAACTCAAATTGCTCTTCATATTGTCCCACTCAGGTTGTAACCAATCCTGATGACAACTAGTACATTGACTCGGGTGCGAGTAACCACATCTCACTTGACCTAAACACATTGAGTATTCATTCCTCCTACTCCGGTCTTGTAAAAGTCACTATTGGGAGTGGATAGAATTTTCCCATAAAGAATATAGGATCTGGTAGAGTTTCTACTTCCTCTACTCGTGAGCTTATCTTCTAAAATATTCTACATGTACCAAATATTTCAACCAAACTTCTGTCTGTGCAAAAATTAACCAAAGATAACAATTGTAGTATTGCATTTGATGCTAACTCATTTGTTATTCAGGACAAATTTTCGAAGAAGGTAATACATCACAGGCAAAGTAAAAATGGTGTATATCCACTAATCCAAGACAAACCTTCAACAGAGTCAGTACTTGCCTATAATTGTAGTAGTTCTCAATTCTCTACCTGGCACCATAGACTAGGGCATCCTGCCTTGAAAACTTTGCAGTCCATTCTTAAACAATTACATGTATATGATTCATTTTCCTTATTCTGTTCACATTATGATGTTGCGAAAATGCATTGTCAACACTTGAATTTGTCTAATACAACCTCTACTTTTCCCTTACAATTACTTCATCTAGATGTTTGGGGCCCTACCTCTAATATGTCTGTGAGTGGTTTTAGATACTATATAATCATAGAAGATGATTTTTCCAGGTATACGTGGTTATTCTTGCTAAAGAACAAGTCAGATGTGTTTGATGTTTTTCAATCCTTTAAATGTAAAATAGAGAATTAATTTTGTACTTCAATCAAATGCATTAGAAATGATGGTGGAGGTGAATTTATCAACAATAAATTTGCAATTAGTCTAGCACAGAGTGGCATCAATTATCAAGTTACCTGTCCTCATACGCCTTCTCAAAATGGCATAGCAAAGCGAAAACACCATTACATAGGGAAAACAGTGGTAGCACTTCTTCAAACAGCCTCCATGTCAGTAAAGTATTGGGGAGAAGCTGTCCTCACTTCAATATTCTTGATCAATCGTCTTCCAACACCGTTGCATCAAATCAGATCTCTATTTTAGAAATTGTTCAACGTTACTACAAATTATAGCTTCTTGAGGATTTTTGGGTGTGTCTGCTTCCCATGGCTCTGCCCCTACATTACAAACAAACTTCAAGCAAGATCTAAGTGTTGTGTTTTTTTGGATACGCAGCAAATGCAAAAGGATATCAGTGCCTTGGTTGGGACACAGGCTGCATTTATGTAAGTTGACACATTTTTTCAAAATTCAATCTTCTCATTCTAATTCTATGAGCAACATCGTCTATGATTTCTCCCTCTTTATGCATGATTGAACCAAGATAACAAAAATGGTGAATGGATTTTTATACCAGCTTTTACCTTGACACAATCTTTATCCTTTATCCGAGTTTGGGACCCACAGTAGCTGAAGATAAAAACACTGGCAGAGTTGTTAAAAAACCTTAGGCATACCTTTGAAATGGAGAGCTGTATTATCATAAAAATGCATTAATTTTAAAAGAGGTTTCGAAGGTGGAAATGGGAAAATGTTTTTTGTTTCCACTAAAATTATCGTAGTAAAACTCTTGGATAAGAGAGCAAATGTTCTACTCCCCCATGGTCCCATACACAAAGGTTGGAATGTGATTTTTTTTTTTAAATTGTTTTTACAGTTTTAACCCTATACACCCTAGCTTTTGTGTCTAGGAACATGGGGATAGACAATTTGGGAGCAGAACATTTGCTCCTCTTCAATAAATAAGGAATATTTGAGGGGAGGACAAGTGGGAATACCGGAATAGTGCTTAGTGGATTCAGTTTTTTTATCCCTCTCAGGAGGAAAACAATAACCTCTCACCCTGTTATTTTCCAACCTTTTCAAACAGACAAGAAATTCTGTTTTTCCTGACCTTTTCTCCTTTTCATTTTATGTGGATTTGCTTGTCAAGGCCAAGAGGGACAGAGATGGAACACAAGCAGGTATAAGGAGAGGCTCTGCCCACACGAGGGTTTTTGAGTTGCATGAAAAGCAAAACCAACGGAGAGGGAGAGAGAGATCAGTCTCAAAGTAAGGACCCTGACCTCAGAGAGAGGAGCCGTGTAGGCTTTTGCTTCTTTTTTATTTTCTTTTCGCTTTTACTGTAAGCCCATCTTCTAACCTGTTTCCTGTCTTTTAAATGCTCTAGTTTCCTCAAAGTCTTCTGTGATAACAGAACCCCACCTAGGAGAACCCCTTCTTTCTCCATTTCATGCTTTATAGGCAAAAACCAGGAAGGAAAACAGATTAAAAAAAAAAAAGAAAAAGATTTAAAGTTCTTTGTTTTCTGATTTTCTGATCAACATCTCTCTTTTACCACTCTATCAGTATTGTTCAGAGAAAATCCCAGTTGGGTTTGTTCTCATTTTCTGTATTTTCCCGTAAAAAATCTACTTTTTTCTAATTCTGCAGCAGTGATTCAGAGAGCACCTGGTTGGGTGTTTGTGTTTATCTTAGTTTGCTCTCACTTCTTCTTTCTTGGCTGGGCTTGTTTTCAGTTTATGGAGAAAATGCATTTACAAGACCTGAGACCCACCATGTGTCAGAGCGACGGTCAGGGTTTGCTTGCAGGGGTGAGCTTTTTCCCTCCCCCTCCTTCACCCTATTTCCCTCCTAGCTTTGGTGTTTTGGGTTCTCCTGGAGGAATGGATTGCAAAAATGTTGAGTTAGATTTTCAAGTTTTGAGCCCTACACTGAAGTAGCATAAAAAAGCCTGGAGCTTCCAGTCCATGGAGGGGAAATGCATGAAGGTGAGTGATGGTGGAAGCAAGAGGCATTTGGTGGATGAGAAAAATGAGGTGGACTTGAACCAAGGTGAGGAGGAAGATGGTGAGAGCTTTGAGGCAGGGAAGGAGGATGAGAATGGGCAATCCAAGCTCTGTACAAGAGGCCATTGGAGGCCAGCTGAAGATGCCAAGCTCAAAGAGCTTGTCTCTCTTTATGGCCCTCAGAACTGGAACCTGATTGCTGAGAAGCTTGAAGGAAGATCAGGTAATAAAACAAAGCCCCAAAAACGAGAGTAAATAGTTGTAGTAGATCACCATAAGAAAGAAGATTAAACAAGACAGAAATGAAGAAGAAAGAAAAAACAAGCTGAAGAGAAGATGGTAATATCTTAATGAGAAACAAGTAAACAGCATTATGGAAATCATGATCAGATTAAAGGGAATGCTTTGTTTTTGTTTTTGTTTTATTTTTTTATTTTTTTATTTTGGGGAATTCCATTATTGACTGCTTCCGAGTTCCTTCTGTATTGTAGAGTACTCAAATGATTTAAAAGAATCTCTTAGTTTTGTTTCTTTAAACTTTTCCCTGTAATGGGAGAGGGATTAAGGAAACTAATCAATTGCTTTTCATTTTCGCCACCTTTTGTCTGTCTTGATTATTGGAATCTATATTTTGGTCTGATGGGAACAATGATTTTTTCCCTCTTCTCTTTTCAGGGAAAAGTTGCAGATTAAGGTGGTTCAACCAGCTAGATCCAAGGATTAACAGGAGAGCTTTTAGTGAGGAAGAAGAGGAGAGGCTCTTAGCTGCCCATAGACTGTATGGGAACAAATGGGCGATGATAGCTAGGCTCTTCCCTGGTAGGACTGATAATGCAGTTAAGAACCATTGGCATGTCATCATGGCTAGGAAACACAGAAAGCAATCCAATGTTTACAGGAGGAGGAAACCCTCATCCTCTTAGGCACTGCATAAGAGAATTGAGATGACACCCCAGAACAATGCATGCAGTGATTCAACCATTACAAGCACCAAAGATGA
>JAOXJP010227336.1:0-11322 GCA_025762735.1 Platanus orientalis | reverse complement strand
TTTCCAAGAACGAAGACGAGCTCCAAACACTTGAAACCGAGGATGATTCGTTCCCAAAATTGCCAAGGTTCGAAGACTTGAAGACCCGAAGTTCATCAAACTCAAGAAAGGTTTGTAAATGTATATAATGTAATAGACATAGGCTAAAAGTCATTTACATAACCTTATGGACCAACACATGCCACCTATAAAGGTTCTCAAGTGAGTGGGAGTAGGTTCAAAGCACAATGACAGAAAAACAAGGGAATCGGATCGATCTAGAGGGTGTCGGATCGATCCGCACTTAGTGGATTAATCCGTTACTTACTGGATCGATCTAGTAAAGCTTGGGTGTCTCAGACTGAGACACCGGATCAATCCGAGTATGCTGGATTAATTCGTGCGGATTAATCCGACATAGCCGAATCAATCTGTCATCGTAGAAATTCAAAAAATAAATGAGATCAACGTCTGTGATTTTTTAACCGTTGGGGCAGATGCCATATCGAGGGTACATGACTGTGCTCGTCCCCTATAAGTATGAAAGAAGCTCAAATGAGCTGTTGAACACACACAATAACACACCAAAAACAAAAGAAGAAATCTTGAGAGAGAGCAAGGCATTCAATCCTTCCAACTACCAAGTTGACTCCATTAATGAGCATTCATTGAAGATCAGGGAGCCATCTAAGTGTTTCCCTAGCACTCTATGCTTGAAGAACAAGAAGAGGGAAGCAAAGTAAATTGTTTACTCACAAATAAACCCTTATAAGAAGCTCCAAGAAACAAAGAGGCACTCTTGGAAGCTTGGTAAAACACATTCGCACATTAGCTCAACAAAGGAGCAACCACCTTCATGTGCAACAAGCAATACATAAGCCTAGTGAGGTAACTTGTATTGATTTAATTTTAAATTGAGACTTTAACACCCGTCGAAGACACCAGGTATAGACCATAGCACTACCATTGAAGACACCGGGTAAAGACCACTCTTGCCGGAGATACTAAGAGTAGAGTTTGTCTTTGCAAGTAGTAGGTTTTAGAATTTTAACCTTGATTGTAATATAATTCAATCTAAATAAAATTTAGTAGCTCTGTTGTGAGCTTTGAGAGTGGATGTAGGCCCGAGTGTCAAACCACTATAAATATTGTGTTGTGTGTTTGCTTGTAGTGTGAATTGACTCTTCTCTCTATCCTTACATGGCATGTATAACATTTTCCATATGATCTTTCATATTTGCTATTAAGTAAGAATTTAAATTAATTGAAAGATTAAAATTAAGAATTGCCATTGAATTGCACGTGTAATAATTGAATTATATCTCAGTGTGCATTAAATTCCAATAACAATAATAATATCCAAATTAGAATTTTAAGTGGAGGTCAATTAGAATAATTTTTATAAATCTTATTCACCCCTCCCCCTTTAGGATAAAACCTGGTTTAGCAATTCTTTCAACTCTAAAATTGGTTTTCCAAGTAAATATTATGTTTCATTACTAAATGTTGTGAATGATGAGAATGCACTTGAATCTTGTATGGTAACACATATCATAAACCTGTATGATGCTTTTGAAATTAATCTTAAAGTCATTGTACATGATCATAAGTTATGAACACTATTGTTATAATGAAAACAATACTTTTGAAAGATAGGAGTATCTTTTGTGATGCAACTTGTGCATTTTGGTTGACCATTGACTATGATGACCTTCTTTGTACAGATAGTATAGGCATCATACCAAAGGCTCTGATCCATGTTAATGTTGACAAGGTAGCCAAACACTCAAAATTATTTGACCTATTTAAACTTATATATCAACTTAAACATATATGAAAATTATGAAGATTATGATAAATAGAAAAATTTTACCTTTGAAGATTGAAGATTCATTGAGTGGTGAAATTCATTGAGCAAGACGATGTCAATTCACTATCTCTCTAGCTTTTTCATTTGTATGTACCTTATGTTTTTAATATAGTAATTAGTTGACATAGTGAATAATAATATATTATAAAATTATAGCGCTCATTATAGTACATTACCAAAAAATGAGAGTATGTGCTTATGAGATGTCAAGATTGAAGATTAACTTACTAAGTTTTGTTGAAGATAGACATGGTCCTGAAAAAATGGAAGAAACATTACATTAGTTAATTCAAATCAAAGAAACATTATATTAGTTATTTCTTAATATGGTATAATAAAAATATTGATCTATGCTAAGGAATATACCTCGAAATTCAGTACCTTTCACTCTAGATGCAATTAGCATTGTACCTTTGTATTGAATTTCACATAGTTTGTCCCCCTCAACTATTGCTAGTTGGTTCTAGAGTGTTAACCGTGTCGGTATCAAACTATTTGTATTTTATTTAAGTTAGTATAGAAGATAGATAAATGAATTTTCTACAAACAAAATTGAATAATATAATATTATAAGAACTTACTGCTCATCAAGGATTAAAACGTCTCTTTTCAATGTAATTGTGCATGAATCTGGTTGCAAAACAAATACAGGGCCGACAAATACTTCATATCCAATAACATCTGTTAAACAAAACATATATATAAGTTATAGTAAAATGTATTAAAAAAATTTAAGAAACAATAAATATGAATTATACATACCAATCAAATCATTCTCTTGGTTGAGGAATTTGTCAACTTTGTTCAACGGAATAAAACTAAACTTCACCAATGGAATTTCATTGCAATCATCAAGTATTTCCACAATTTTGGTATCTTGTGTAAATGCCAGTTGATAATTGTAGTGAACAACTCTGTACTTTTCATCTATAAATGTGAGTTTCATTCCTAAAAGGCAATATACTTTACCTTCTTGAAGAATATCTTTTAATTTCATTACTTTGTTATCAAACATCTTTGGTTGAATAGCATCACCCTAAAAAGAAACGATACCAACAAAATTAAATGTTTGATTTATTATTTAGTTATTTTTTACAATAAATTAAATTTAAAATGAAATTCTTACCTCTATATCTATGAAGATCATTTTCCAAACTTTTGAAAGTCTGCTACCTCTCTGAAAAGTATATATCTTAAGTATCCTAAAAAAACGAGCTTTGATGTTCTAATAAGGTCTTTCAATATGCATATGACAGAAAGGAGTGTATCAAAAAGACATCTTGGTTAAAAAGTTATAATCATTAATCTAAACTACAATTAGCACATCATTTTTTTCATATCATGTAAAACTAAAAATGATTTTAACAAAACATAATAACATAAAAAAGGTACAACAAGATAAAAGAATATTAACATACCTCTGTCAGAATATGAAGTAGAATCCTTGTTAATTAGACTCGAATATTCTATTGTGGGTTTCTAAATAAATGCATTATTAAATGTTAGATATTTCAATCTCTTTTACTTAGTGCTTTATAAAGAACTTTGAAAGCGACATTTCTAGTATATCCTTCTGGTTGTCCTTCTTTCTTAATAATTAATATCTTTAATCTAGATCTTGATGAAGCACGTGAGACTGCTACATATAATTGGTCGTGAGTGAATACGGGATTTAGTAGGAAAACTCCCACTTGTTTTAATGTTTAACCTTGACTTTTATTTATCATCATTGCAAATGCAATTTTTATAGGAAATTGTCTTCTTATGAAAATAAATTGCAGTATTATGTCTGATGGACACATTGTAATTCTCGGAATAAACACTGCTTCTCCAATGTTGTTTCATGTAATTCTTTTTGCTTTTATAACTCGATATCCCATTTTTTGGTCAATAAGACATGTACCATTACAAAGACCAATTGATTGGTTTAAGTTTCTTAATAACATTATTGGTGCATCGATCTTTAACTCCAAATGATGATTAGGGAGTCCATTAAACTTTAAAGAGTTAAAAATCTCAAGGAGATGCATGTTATTTTGATCACTTGAATTTTCTTTTGTTGGAGTGGCGGCATCGACACTATAGTATGTTCGATTATCTCCTGGTAGAAGTGATAAGATTTTTGAGTTTATTTCATCAACATCATCATTTCAAGCTATCAATAAAGCATGCTCTTGTAAATATAATAGATTAGTATACTTATAAAGTATCTCGAAATAAATTAAATCAATTAGTGGTTGTACACCTCGATTATCATCTTTCACTAATATGTCTTCAGGAATTTTTATCCAATCTAGTTCATCATCTAGAATTAACACAACAGCATTTATCTTTCCTTCTCCAATATCAAGAACCCATTTTGCAAAGCTTTTTGATTAAAAAACTGATGATATAATAGAACATGATGTAACACTCATATTTATAGTTAAGTGGAATAGTTGACATTTATCCTATAAAGTTAACATTTGTAATGATGCAGTAACAATATCTTATTTATCTTCCTCTGGTACAACTAGAAAAATTTGTCTAAAATCACCACCAAGACAATTGTCTTTTCACTGAAAATTCTATATGTTCCATTTTATATGTCGGATTATAATAAATCATTGAAAGTACAATTTAAAGCTTCAAATGCATGCCGATGAATCATTAGTGCTTCATCCCATATCACCAAATCTTTTTTTTGGATGAGTTCAGCTAATTGATAATTTTAATTTATAAGACAAGTTGAGGTTGTATGTAGTTAAAACAAAATTTTAAGACATGAATGCGTTGTTCTTCCATTTGGTAGTAATAAGGATGCAACTGCAAGTACAATTTTTCTTTATATTCACATTTTGTTGATAGTCTTCCACAAAAAGGTTTTTCCAGTTCCGCTACTCCCACTAACAAAGAATAAGCCACCTAAATTATTTGAGCATGCATAAATAATCTTATCAAAAATAAACTTGTGTTCGGTGTTTAATTGATTGTGAAGCCTTTCATATTCATGTTGTGCAGAATCAAGATCGCAACTCAACTCTTTTCTTATGAGCCTATTAAGAGAAAATACTATATCTTCAAATCTAGGAAGTGACATTCTAGGAAAATATTTTTAAAGACTTTCCATTTTTATTCAAAATTATTTCAATGTCTTGTAATGTCTTATTTTTTAATTCAGCTTATGATAATTTTAATGATGAATTACCTGTATCTTTTTTTGCCTGGACTTTCAAGTCATCGGATAAATGTTCCCTATGATTATTCCACAATTCAAGTGGATTTCTTACCTTATTAAAGAGAAGAATATCTACAAATATGTTGCGTAATTGAAACTCTGTGGCTCAAATAGAAGCTTTTAAAAGAGCTTCATACCATTCATTATCATCATTCAACAAACCAAGAGAAATGCATGCTTCTTTGTTAGTAGTAAATTCAAATCCATTTACAGTATGTATTTTTGCATAATTTCTATGACCTTGAACAATGTTAAGTAACATACATAGATAATAACGTTATCTTGAAGTAGGGTGTGCATAATACATTCTTTCTATTGCTCGTCCACTTCTACGTCTTCGCCATTCTTTTTCTTTATCATGCCACATCTAATTTCTAGGAAATTCTGGATAAGTCAATTCTCGAGCATCAGGATACAAAGTATTTTCTTTAAACCACTTTATTAGCATTGTCTTTTCAATATTTGGCATTGAAATTATATGATGGATACTATTCGTAACATTGAAAATAATGACTTATTGATTTTCAAGATGATATTGAAAGCACTCAACTGATAGAATTTTTTTATTGCAAGTGAAAGTTGAAAACTCTCCAACACACTTCAGATGATGAAATGTAACGATAATCCAAATATTGTTTAACTTCATCAAATTATCGAAAATGTTTTGTATGGCTTCTAGGAGGAATTGTATTATCTTCAATAATTATAGTGGCCCTATCAGGACCCTTATGAATGTATTTATATAATTACTTAATAACATGAAAATATCCAATTATTTCTACATTTATATGTGCATCATATTTTCTTATTAAATCAACATTATAAGGAATGACCCAACGATTGTCTAATTCATGTCCACCAACTATAACAGTTCTTCCATTAATGCGCCTTCGATACAAAGGATAACCATTTTTGCTTATACTTGTTTCACTATTTAAATCTCTTTGATATCTTTTTAAGCACCTTCCATTTATCATACATAGCGATGTATGATTTAATACACCGCAAGGTCCATGTATCATGCATCTATGAACAGTTTCAAATGTGAATGGATCTGTGTCTTTATAAGGGATTTCTGCACTGACAATATGATCTATAACTTTTGTTGAATACGGCTTATATTGTTGTGACAATGTAAGAAGTATATGAGAATGTAGTAGATTGCGCTTTTGAAATTCAATAACATGAATATTTGTATGTCAATAATAAAAGTATTATAAATAATAGTTTTTATAATAAACTATTGAGGAATATATTTAACTATAAAGAAAACTATATACCTACTATTATTTCTCCAAAAATATGTTTATTCTTTAGATCATCAAGGAGTTGCTTTAATTTTAATTTTGAAAACCCTTACCATGAAATCCGGCATATCTTCAGCCTTTTGCCATGGGAATTGAGTTATAACAACAATGATTTCTTTCTAGTTTGGATTACATGTAAGAGTGATAAATAAATCTGGTAGACCAATTCATTTACAAATCGCCATTGCATCTTGGTAATTTTGAATTATATAATGTGGACCTCCAATAAAAGATGATGGAAATATGAATCATCTACTAATAACGGATGCATTGGTATCATCGGTTATAACTACATCTTCTAATCCTTGGTAAAGTTCATATCATAATTTATTTAGGTTTGCTCGTATATATTGAAACCAATCTTCTACAATAACTGCATAAGCATCCACAAGAAATTGTTGAAATAAACATCCACCTTGAAAAAGTGTTTTACCTTCAATTAGACGATTCTGGAATCATAAAGCATAGTAATCTCTCATAGAAACTTATTTTCAACTATAATTTCTATTTGAATTTGTATTTGTAAAACGAATTCCCATCTTTCATCCATCTTCACCAAAATGAAATAATAATGGATATTGTAGGGGCATGTAACTTAAAGGTATCTCATTTATTTCTTTTAAATGACCTTGTATAGTATAAACAATAATATCATGACCATAAACTTCTTTAGAACCATCGCCCACCATTAATGCTGCAAATTCATGACATGTAGGACGACTGTATTGTCTTCTATTTCCAGTCTTTGCTTATAAAATTCTCATACATAAATTTTTTTGTTGGATTTCATCAAGCATATATCTTGTAGTACGAAATACCATGACATAAGGGCTTATTTCATTAAGCATTTATTAAAACCATTGAGTAACTGTAATGTTTAACCTTTTAGAGCTTTCTTCATTTTGCATAGTAGCTATCCTATTTTTACTTCATTTATAGTATCACAAATATATAACTAAGCAATTTTTTTTTGCATCTCCTTCTAAGGGAAGTAGTGACCCAATCCTCTGATAATTAACACCACTTATTCGGAATGCATATGGGCCTCTACCTTCCAATATAGAGTAATCAATTTTTCCTCACATTGAATTATAGGCTTGGATCAACTTTCTGAATTTTGAACTCCTTGTATCATGTTTCCCATCAAATAATTCTTGCAAGGATTCAGGAGTTTGTGGCAGTAATGGTAAATCTATTTTTCCATTTTGGCAACAAAGGAAAAATTTTGGATTATAAACTCTACTTAATGGAGATCTTTCATAAATCCACATTATAAGTCCACACTTTGAACAATAATTTTGAGGAGGGCCAAAGTCCCATAGTTTTGTAAATATTTGTTGTCTAGTTCTCAGTATAAGTGGACGATGGGAAGTTTCAGTTTCATCATATGTTATAGTACAATCATTAACCATATCTTCAACATTTAATTCATTGTCATTTGTTGAATGGACATGTGATGTCGTTATAGTTGTCTCAAAGTCTTTAACTCCCAACAATGTGAAATCACATCTATTAATACTACTTAAAGTAGTGTCATTGTCAACAGATGTAAGATTGGAAGACATCTGATTGAATAAATTATCAGAAGATGATAACATCTGAGTCAAGCCATGACTCGAGTTTATTTTCCTTTGTAATTGTTCCATTCGATGTTGTCGAACAAGCCATTGCAAATATAATTTAGATGACCATTCACTTGAAATACCATCAGAGATTTGATCTCTATCCCTTTTTGCCATAAAATCTATTGAGAAGTTTTGAACTAATTAAAAATGATAAAAAAAATAACAAAATATAAATATCAAATATGCTTCAAGGTCATCATATTAAAGAAGAACTTATTTTATAAGAACAAAAGAAGAGAATAAATACAAAATATAAATATCAAATATGCTTCAAGTTCATCATATTAAATAAGAACTCATTTTATAAGAACAAATGAATAGTATAAATACGAATTAATATAAAACATATCAATATATTTATATATATTTGGAACTAGTATCATGTCAAAATGTAATTTTATGAAGAAAAAAAGTTGTCATAAAACATAAACACTACAGATCGATTATACAAATTTGGTGGATATTATAAGAACATTTCTAGAAGAATAGAAAAAGAAGCTAGTGTGGCTTAGAAAGGAGAGGGAAAACTATAATGAGATATAAGGGGGCAATGTTTCACATGACCTGTGGACCCAACACAAAATAAGTTGATTAGGATTGACTGTAAATGTGTTTAAATAGGTTGACCCACTTTGACACGATTAATAAATGTGTCAGATTGACCCATAACATGACTTGTGGACTCAACACAATAGGATTGACTGTAAACGTGTTTAGGGTCTAAATAGGTTGACCCTCTTTGCCACGATTAATAAATGTGTCAGATTGACCCATACAGTTGTATACCTTGACATGACATGAAATAAATGGATTGTGATTGACTATAAACTTGTTTAGGGTCTAAATAGGTTGACCCTCTTTTGACACGATTAATAATGACATATAGGGGGGCAATTTTTCACATGACCTATGGACCCGACACAAAATAAGCGGATTAGGATTGACTGTAAACGTGTTTAGGGTCTAAGCAGGTTGACCTTCTTTGACACGATTAATAAATGTGTCAGATTGACCCGTATAGTTGTATTCCTTAACTTGACACAACACGAATCTGACTTGTGGACCTAACACAAAATAAGAGGTTCATGGTGAATGTGTCGAGTTGACCCATATGGTCATAGACCATAAGACCATTAACTTGACACAACACGAATCTGACCTGTGGACCTGACACAAACCCGACATGAAATAAGTGGGTTACCCAACACGAAATAAGAGGTTTAGGGTGAATGTGTTGGGTTGACCCATATGCTCATAGACCATTAGATCATTAACCTGACACAACACGAATCTGACCTGTGGACCTGACACAAACTCGACATGAAATAAGTGGGTTACCTAACACGAAATAAGAGGTTTAGGGTGAATGTGTCGGGTTGACCCATATGGTCATAGACCATTAGATCATTAACCTGACACAACACAAATCTGACTTGTGGACTTGACACAAACCCGTCATGAAATAAGTGGGTTAGGGGATTAGGATTGTCTGTAAACATGTTTAGGGTCTAAGCAGGTTGACCCTCTTTGACATGATTAATAAATTTGTCAGATTGAGCCATATAGTTGTATACCTTAACTTGATACAAGACGAATCTCACCTGTGGACCTGACACAAACCCAACACAAGCGGTATAGGGTTTACCATGAACGTGAATGGGTCAGGTTGACCCATATGGTCGTATACTCTTAAGTTGACACACATAAATCTGACCTGTGGAGCTAACACAAACCCAACATGAACACCATATAACCTGTGAACCCGATACGAATAAGTGGGTAGAATGTAGGTTCAGATGTTACGATCACCTATCAAGTTGAACTTTGGGTTTGGGGATATTTTATGACGCAAAGAAACATAAGTAAAAATAAAAAAACTTTAGGTTGGTTTTGAACGTTGTCTTGAACATAGTGAGATGCTTGAATAGAATCGTATGCTTGAACAGAGTGGTATGCTATCAAAAAACGTTGTCTTGAACAGAGTGGTATGCTGCTGTGGCTAACTTTGGGTTTGGGGATATTTTATGAAGCAAAGAAATATTAGATAAAATAAAAAAATGTTAGGTTGGTTTTGAACAAAATAGTATGCTTGAATAGAGTGGTATGCTTCTGTGGCTATCTTATGAAAATGTTGAAATGTTCCACACTTTAAACCAAAAAGGTTCAAGGTTCAAATATTGTAGCTAATGAATTAAAGAGATTAAAAACATTCAAAAACCAAAAAACAAAGATAGAGAGAGAGAGATAAAAATAAAAATAAAAATCTGACCTTCTAACAGTAGGAGAACTAATCGTCTTGTTAAACTGAGAGGGTCAGAGCAATGAAAGAGGGAGAGATATCGAACAACAGAAGTGCTGATGAGATACTTGGAGCGATGAAAGAGGGAGAGGCAGAGAGAGAGAGAGAGAGAGAGAGCTATGCACAGAATAGAGAAAGAGAGAGAGAGGGTTGTTGCGATAATGATAAAAGAAAGAGTGTTGTAGAAGGGGGAAGATGTAAGACCCTTGGCATGCACAAGGCTCAAGGCCACAGCTAGAACGCTCGTGTAAGGTAAAAATAGAGATGAAAAAAAAGAAAATTTAAGGATGAACCGAACCGAATCTCAATGCAGAGCACGGTAGAAACCGTTTGGCTTAATATATTATTATAAATATAGATATAGGATGGGCTATTAGCACCCCCAAAATTGATCACCACACCCCTAAACTCACCATCCCTTTTTTTTGCTCACCACACCCCATATATTTCCCAAATTACCTCGCAAACCTAAACCCTTCTTTATATACTTTTTTCTCACTACACCCCCTCCCTCTCTCTTCTTTCTCCCTACGAAAAATCTCTCATGCACATGTAAACTCCCTTTCTTCCTTCCTCTCTTCCTTTCTTCTTCTTCTCCTTTCTTCCTCTCTTTTTCTTTCTCCTCTCTTCTTCCTCTTCTCTTCCCGCCTCCGGCCAACGCCACCCAAGTCCGGGCCCCCGTCGGATGTCGCCGTCGTCGCCGCTGCCTCCTCCCTCTGCCTGCAAGTAATTTTTTTTGTATTTTTTTTTGTTTTTCTTTGTTCGATGGTTTAGGCCCGAACATGGCTGGTACTATTCTGTAGGTCCGAACAGCACCAGTAGTGTTCGGACTTGTACCTCCGAACAAAAAAAAATAGTTGATTCTAAAAAAAAAAAGAAAAACTAATATTGTTTAATTTTTAGTAAATTTAATTTCTTGGTATAATTTTTTGTTTTTTTTTTATTCTTAAGAAAAAAGAACCAACTCCACTTCATTACTTGGTGGTAAATAATATTGTTTAATTTTTATTGGAAAATGAGTAAAA
>JAOXJP010227335.1:0-11322 GCA_025762735.1 Platanus orientalis | reverse complement strand
TTTTCTCTCAAAGAATGACCTCATGACCCTCAAAGGACCCCTAAAGCTTCATCTTTGGTCCAAATGATGTAATTTCAAATCCTGTGCATCCCCAAGTCTCTGTTCTCAGAAGGATTCATCAGAAATCAGACACTGCTTGAGAACGGCAATAGCCAATCTCTCAGTCTGTGATAACCCTAACCAAGAAATGACCCTTGCAAAACCCTCAGAGATTCATCCAATCTCCGAATCCAGAAAAATTAGTGGCTATGCATTAGCCTCGGCCTCACTCCAAATCTTCAGGTCTGAGATATGAAGTTTGAAGTCTCGAACCTCTGTAAAATCTCAAATCTTCAGTAAAGGGTCGAAAAGCTCTTTTTCCACTTTTTACTCTTTTAGAGCTAGATTGCTCTCTAGGCATCAAAATCAAGATCAGTCGGTGTCCATTTCTTTAGAATCACAAGGCCTTCAAAAAGCTGTCTAAGGAACCAGGACTTCCGTAAAATCTATCTGCCAAGATTCCCTCAAATACTCAAAAAGCATGAAAAACCAGGTCTAAAAATTAGGTGTTCGAACGACTCCTTGGAGCACACTGGAGATCAAAAATTCAGATAGTTAGTGGTCATACCACTATAAATTTAAGGCCGCAAGACTATCAAATTCATGCTAACTTACAGAAAATCTGTGGCCCAAACAATCATTTCTGCCCAAACCCTAAAAAAGTGTGTTTCTCCTGTATTTGGCCTTAGAAAATGCCCCTAGAGGCTCTACCAGACTCAAAATGTAACAAGGCCAAAGCCATTTTCTCATAATCTTCCCTATCTTCAATAAAGCATTTCACGAGCCCTTGATTCAGGCAATGATTAGCCATTCAATCCTGCTCAACTTTAGGCAACTGCAGAGACTTGATTTAGTCGAGCGACTCTGCTTCGGAAGACTCCCGATGACTACCCAGGAATCCAACTGTTGATCTGTCAGCCTCTATGGCTTCAAGACTCCTCAAACTTTAAATCCTCCAGATACAACCCAAAGCAGTATCTTACAGAGAAACCAACATCATCCCCTGTACAAATCAGCCCAACCGCTCAAAAAATGGTTTTTGACCTAACTTCCTACTCAGGTACCGTAATCCTATGCTGTTAGAAGCTGTGAGTCACCTAGACCTAGGAGCATCTACCCCTAGGTCCCCCTAAGTTCGATTTGATCATTTTGCCTTTAACATTGCATTTAAGAGATTTTTGGCCAAAAAACCCTGATTTGACCCCCTTACCCTTTTCGTAATTTGGTTTCGACTGAACCAGGACGATTGGAGCAACTAGAACATCTGAAAATGATACTGACTGGACCGAAATCCAAGCACGGGAGCTCACACAGAGTGACGGCAGCGATAGGGTTCGAAAAAGTCAAAAATCAGATATTTGTCAAAGGTTAGCTAAAATGAAATATTTTGCATTTAATGCCATCTCACCTTTAGCTAACCCTCTATACCTCTTGGATTAGAATCTCTTGATTCTCTCCCTCATGCACCCCCCTTAGATCCCCTAGATGAGTTTTAAATCCCTAGGAAACCTATCAATCCCCCCCATCTAGCACCTAACCTTAAAACCTTTGAAAATGGTAACAAATGAGGTTGCCTCAAAGGGCATCTCCCATGTCCCCTTCCACCTCACCAATCCATGTCAAACAAACACAAACCCATCCCCACCATTCACTTTATTATAACTGAACTAATCTCAGCCCTCTACCTCACTCCCACATGGGTTAAATCCTAGCCCTCCACCTAATAGATTTTAGATTAAATCCTAGCCCTACACTACATTTAGGATAGAATTAATCCCAACCCTTGATCCCCTTCATCCTTATCCATTCCCAACCCTTGGATCAACCAACTTGGGGCTATAAGTAGCCCCAAATTCGTGATGAACAGGTTTGGCACAAAAAAACCCCAAATCAAAGGAGGAAAGGAAGAAAAAAAAACCCTAATCTACCCAACCCTTGGCAAGGTAAGCCTAAACCCTACCCCATTTTAAGTTCTAGACTTCAATTCATCAATTTAGTAACTGTTATGCTGCCCAATTTATGCTTGAGCCCTGCTCAAAATTGGGTACAAGGTAGAGGCTCTATAGCCTCTATCTTCCTTTATTTTTGACCAATTTTCTTATCAAATTTCATTTGATTTTTGTGTATAGCCCCTTGGGCTGGATTTTGACTATGTTATAGTAGACATATAGAGGTAGTTCTATATTTAATTTGGTAATTTTTCATGCTGTGGAAGGCCTCCAAATGGCCTCCTAAATGGACCCCAAAAACTGGGTTCTTTGGAACCCAATTTGTAGGAATGTTTAGGGTTTTAATTTTTGATGATTGAAGCATGATTTTGATTCCAATTTTTTATATGTTACTCCTCTATATGTCTATCATAAGCATGCATAATTTGATGATTTTTTGAAAACCCTAAGGGCTCTAAAATCGAGAAAAAGAGTTACTGGATTCGTTCCCAATAACTAACGCCTATTTTCTGATGAATTAGAAAATAGGCATCAGGGATGAATTTAGGCGTTGAGATCTGGGACCCACCCCAGGGAGCCCTGATCATCCTAGAGCCTATTTCCATACATCTTCTAACAAATGAGACCCATCCCTGTGCACCAGCACCTCTGTGGGCCTGGATTTCTTCCCAATGCTTGAAATCAAGCGTTGGAGAGGAATTCTGGCATTGGGATGGATTTCAGGCATCAGGCCTGGATCTGTAAAAAAATATACATTTTTTAAAAATTATTTAAGTGTTTAGTCTGCCTTAGGGGTAGCCTGAGACCCAGGAGATATACCCCCTCTAGGCCCCACATTGGTGGCCCAAAAACCCTAAAAGCTGTTGATTTCCACCTAATGCCTGATTTCTCCCTGAATTAAAATTTAGGCATTGAGAAAACAGGAGTCAGACCATAAAATAGGCATTAGGCCTGTAACAGATGACTGACTGGCCTACTTAGGGGGATCATTTCTCCATATGGCCTGAACCCAGGACCTCTAGGGTTGCATAGAGAAACCCTAAAAGACTTTCCTTGTCCTTGACTCAGGGTCGCACAGTGTTGTGACCCTCCCAAACACCTTAAACCATGCCACCAAAATGCCTACTGAGTTAGGTTTTCCAACGCCAGTTTTCCCCCTGAATTAAATTCAGGCGTTGGGAAAACAGGCATTGAGATAGAAAACAAGTGTTAGGCCTGTGATTCAAAAATTTACTTTTCTTCCTTCAGTCCCCTTTTTACTTGGGTTGATTCTAAACCCTAAAAGGGCCCACAACAAGCCATTTAGAGGGATCAATTATCCCTCTAAGGACCAGAACCTGAGGGGTCTCTTATAGATAAAAACTGTTAGAATCAAGAATAGTTTTTGGACTGTTCAAAGGCTGACGCTTGTTTTCCCCTTGAATTAAAATTCAGGCATTGAGAAAACAGGCGTTGAGAGCTAAAATAGGCGTTAGGCCTGAGAAAACTCCAGCTAGCCTGCAATTCACATAAAAAGCATCAAAACCCTAAAATACATTTAACAAGACATGATAATGAACATAAATTCAAAGACCTATGTGAATGGGAGAAGCCGCCCTAAAAAGGAAAGTATTTGGGGTGCCTAACACCTTCCCCAAATGCAACCAAATCACTTACCCTAATCTCTGAAACATAGACTAGTACAAAGAGTCAAACCCTTAGCTAACCCTCTTTCTTTTCCCTGAAAAGAAGGACCAACGTCCAACTCAATCGGTTAACCTTGAGTTGGTGGAAACTCCAAGAAAAGCCTAACCCTCTTGTAAAAGGGTTAGCGACCTCTCACACACCAGCCTCAGACGCTAAAGAGTGGACCCTGAAACCACAGACGGGTGGGGGCATCCGAACCCCTCCCGAACGCCGATGTCCACATCCGTTATGCCCACAATAGCTATGGGTGATGCTGAACACATCAGGTATAGGGTTGTTACATGTAGAGCTGTTCTAATGTGTCATTCCTCTCTTCAACATGCATGTCTTGTACAGCCATGTGTCTTTCCATAACTTTAGCTAGGGTCATTATTGCTCTAATTGCACCTGTAGGGTCCTCTTATTCAGCCTGAGCATCATAAGAGGTCGTTCTACAAGGCGGCATTTGAAATTCCTATGTATAGATCCTAGAGGGGAGTGAATAGTATTATTTTTAAAAATTCTTTTTATATTGCCCCAATTTATCTTGTTGCTCTTTTGACTATATTGTCTAACTATTTAATTGTAATTGACTTGTGCACATGGATATGAATATGTTCAATTATTATATTAATGAGATTAATTCAATTGTATGATGCTTGATAATGTAAATGAGATAATAGACAAGAAAACCACAAGCAACCACAAGTATACACAAGATGTATTGTGGTTCAGTACAACGGCCTACATCCACTCTCAAAAGCTTAACACCGAGCTATATAATTTTATTAAGATTGAAGATAATACAATTAAGATTAAAATTTATAAAATTCTAGTCTACTTGCCAAGCAAGCTACACCCAGTGTCTCTAGCAAGTGTGTTCTATGGTCTCCTCTTCCGGTGTCTTTGGCGGAAGAGATTTAGGTGCACACTATCAATGTCTCCGGTGATAGTGCCAATTCTCTAGGTGTCTCCTGTGGGAGAGGTCTCAACAACTTTAATAAAAATTAAGACAAGGGTTTACCTCATGTAGGTTAATGTTGCCTTTTCTCACAAGTTGGGATTGCTCCTCCTTAAGCAAGATTTGACTATTAATCCAAATTACTCCTTGGTTGGCTCTTCAAGCTAGAGAGTCAATCTTGATGGGTTGCTCCTTCTTGAGTACAATATGACTATCAAGCCCATATTTCTTCTCAAGGGTTTAGATAACCCTTGGTACCTCCCACTTGAATATTTTTCCTTAGTTGGAATAAGGTGGAAGTAGAGAATGGTCCCTTTGGGTGTAGATTTCCCTATCTAAGCTTTAAAGAGATCTCCAATAAAGTGAAGAGTTGAATTTCTCTCAAATTTCCTAAATCTAGAGCAAGAGAGTTGTAGTTTTAGTTCATGACCATTACCTTGCTCATTTGAGTTCTTCTCCTTGTATATTGGATGAAAATGGTTCATGTCCATTAGATTAGAACCATCCCAAATGGTCAAGAGATCTTAGCCATTGATTAGAAACTATATTTTAAATTTTAGACCATTATATAGTGTTTTCACAACTTTGGATTGATCTTGAATTGATCCAAGTGCAAAAAATACACAAATCCTACAACCCGATAGTTGTTGGATCGATCCAAACCATCTGGATGGCAATGGTTCGATCCTGGATTGATCCAAATTCTTTGTAATCCCTTCTAAAGGCTTGACAATGCTACAGAGGACTTTGGATCATTCCTCCATGGTCCAAGAAGGTCCATAGACCTTGGGAAACCCTTATCAGATCCTTGATTCACTTAAGCTACCATACAATACCTGATTTACGTAAAGAAGGGTTGGAGTAGAGCGTGAATCCTTCAGAATGACTTGCCAACTCCCGAATTGATCTCTTGAGGCTTCTTTGATGCTTGATGATGATCTTCATGATGCTTTGACTTAAGGACCACCTAGACTCTAACATGACTCAGTTCATGTCCTAGTTTATACAATACATGTATTTTACAGTTCATGAAATTTACAATACATTATATTTACAGCATTTTGTTCCTAAAATCAATCAAATAAAACTTAATGTTAGACTTCTAAAAATATCATATCATCTCAAATTCTAATATGTTTCTAATTTCTTTTGCTAGTGTTCTGATGCTCTTTTCTTATGATTTTCTAGTTCTAACTATTTCTAAATCGCTTTCTAATGTTTTAGCCTATGAGTGTCTAGTTCTCTCTAAACCGAGATCTCATTCAATGATATCTACAAAAACTCAAACCTTATGCTCTAATGCCAACTCTATCATGCCCTAAAACCCATACCAGTAGGGCCATGAATTTTGGCATGTGACTTTAACACTTTTCCTTCATTCATATCCTATATAGTGCTTATAAATTTTTCTTTTTCCTTTTCATGCATACGCAGCAGGATTACATATTAACACATAACCATTCATCACATTTCCATAAATCTGACCTGTATAAAAATCCCATATTCCATAATCCTAAAAAATAATACATAACCATAGTATGGCATTCCCATTAAAATTAAAAAAAATAGTCTGACATAACTAATCAAATCAACTAAAATCCCAACATTAAAATCCACTAACTTATTGCATCCTCTAAATTAAAAATTAAAATAAAATAACTGAACTGAACTAAAATAATGTCATGTCTCTAAAATAAAATAACTAAATAAATAAACTTCATCATCCTTTAGTAGGAACCACTACTCAACGATGTCCCCTTCATTTATAGTGTTAAATTAGGGTAAGCTTTACAAACTCAATGAGAAAACAATAAACTAAGGAAACATTGGATCAAGTTTTAGCACGATAATAGAAAATGAAACAAATAGTATTCATATTTACTAATCAATATACATAATAGTACATTTCACAAATCAATCATTTACAATATTAAGCATCGTATAAAAATTAGAATTTCATGTATAGATCATAAAAACAATGTTAATCATGTACTATTGACAGAAATAGAACAAAACAAATTAGAAACATATATCATATCATACTTACAACAAAACAAAACATATATCTCATATCAAGCGAATAAATAGAACAATTTGCACCATTTAAACCCCAATGAGAAGGTCCAGTTCACACCATATACTTAGTGAGGTGGGTTATACTATTACCTATGTGGCTAGTAATGAAGATTCATAACAGTTTGCACCATATACCCAGTGAGGTGGGTTCCATCAATAAATCCCCTTGATGAGCAAGGTGGCTTTATAACATATCAATCATATTATTGTCTTACAGTCTGAACCAATATATATCAACTATATGAGCAACATATAGATATTCTTTACATTAACTAAGTCAACATAACTATAGCATGATATGCTTGTTCCCTTAAGCATAATCTACAGAATATATTTTTCAAAGCATTATAATCTATCTAGAACAATACTATTTGACAATCATGAACAATAATGGAAGGAAATAATACTTTTTATTTCATAAATGGTATTTTGGGAATACTAAGATCTTGTACAATACTAATCTCAAATACAACCTATAGGTTTTATTACAAATTAAAAGACAAATACTTTTAAACTCATGAATGGTTTCAAAACAAATCATAGAACCTCTATTATATTTTTAAGAACAAAAGCCTTTGTTAAAACTCTTGATTTTTTGTTCAAACATAGTTTTACATACAATAGTGACATAAAATAGATTCAAAATAGAGATTATAGCTTCCTAAAATCTTAAAGAATGAAGACGAAACATAAAACATCTATATTCTTTTAGTTTCAGACCATCTTTTCAAAACTCATGTTTTAAGAACTTAAACAAAACAAAACTAATGAAAAATTATTCAAATCCAGAACAAAGCGATCAAAATCTTTTGTAAAACAGAATCAATATAGTTCTTAGAACCTAAAGAATGAAAACAAAATGATAGTTTGCATGTTCTCTTACCTCTTCTTGTACAAAAATGTTCTTAAGCCTTTTCATTCTTCAAAAATTCGAAATCCTTAGATTTTCTTCTTCTTTCCTCTTCCTTTTGCTCTTGATTTTTTCTCTAAGGTTTGTCTTTTTGGGTAAAAAACTATCAATTTATAGAGCCCCCAAGAGGTCTTACAAAAATTAGAAACCAAAACAAAGAAAGGAAGTTGCAAGGACTTTCTTTTTTCGATCCTGACCAAGGCGATCGATCGGGGGGTACCTAATTGATTAGGCTTCTTGGTCGATCTATCAGGTCTTCTTAGTTGATCAATTGGGGATCCTCCTGATTGATTGAGCCAGAGTCCATTAATTCTAATTTTTTTTCTTTACTTTTTTACCTTTGCTCACTTATTCGCTTATATCTTTTTCGTTTAGGGTCTATTTCACTCGCCATTTATTTTGTTTAACTCTAGACTTCATAAGTTTTCTCACGGATTCTTTTTATATATTTATTGGTGTCTTTTTAAAATTATGTCAATTTACAAATTAGTACATGTGCATTTAAATTATTCTAAGTGTGCGCATATCATATATAATATATGTATACGATATAAATATGACATGTGTGCAAAAATATGTATGAACATGCACGAGGTGTTACAAAGAGACAGCTAGAAAGGACCATACAAACTTTGAAAAACATGTTGAGAGCGTGTATAATTGATTTGAAAGTAAGTTAGGATGATCATCTACCATTGATCGAATTTTCTTACAACAACAATTACCAAGTTAAAATAAAGATGACACCATTTGAAGCTTGTATGGAAGAAGGTGTAGGACACCCATATGCTAGGAAGGAGTTGGTGAAAGAAGGTTACTTGGACCAAAACTAGTTTAGTTATCAGAGTAATCCATGAAAGATTTCTTGTAGCACAGAGCAGACAGAAGAGTTATGCAAACTAGAGAATGAGAGAATTAGAATTTCAAATTGGAGAGCATGTATTTCTAAAGGTATCACCATCAATGAGTATTATGAGGTTTGAAAAGAAGGGAAAGTAAGTCCTAGGTTCACTAGACTGTTTGAGATTCTGAGGAAGGTGGATGATGTTTCTTATGAGTTAGCATTACAATCGGATTTGTTACATGTCCACAACATATTTCATGTAGCCATGTTGAGGAAGTACATGTGTGATCCTTCTCATGTGTTAAAATTTGAACCATTCCAATTCAAGGAGGATTTATCTTATGAAAAGTAATCGGTTTAGATTTTGGATAAAAATGAACAAGTTCTTCATTCGAAGATGATTCCATACCATTCAGAAAAAGAAGCAACTTGGGAAAGTGAATACGAGATAACGGAAAAGTATCCACACTTGTTTCACACTCAAGGAATGTCAAATTCAGAGGACCAAAGACTAAATTTATTTTAAGGGGGGTGAGTGTAACATTCTACACATATTCGCACATACTTCACACACATGCTGTACACGTGTTGTATATATGTTTCGTACACACTTAGAATAATTTAAACATTTATGTATTAGACCACAAACTTTCATAAATTTAGAGACACTTAAATAGAAAATATGGGAAGAATTAAGGAGAAAAATTTATGCCATTAGAAAGGTATCAAAGTCTAGATTCTAATGCCATAAATGGTGAGCAAATCGAATAAAGAACAAAAAAATTATGGGCATTTGAATATGCAAAGGTCAAGTAAAAAAAAAATCAAAATCAAAATTTTTGGCTGAAAGCCAATCAATTGGGAGGACCCCCAATTGATCCTACCAAAGTGGCCTGATCGGTCTAAGGAGACCCGATTTATCTGGCCAAGGTAGCCTGATTGATCAGGCAACCCTCGATTAATTAAAACATGAAACGTGCTTTCGGTTTTATTTTAAAATTTTGATTTTTTAGTTGGTTTTACTTTAGAGTTTTCCTATTTTGATTCAAAGACTTCTAGGGTCTATGTAAGAGTATTTTTTTGGCCTTAGTTCGACACCAAAATGTTAAGAGCAAGAGAGGAAGGAAGAATAAGGGAAAAACTTTGAAGCCATTTTTGGGGATTTTTTAAAAATGAACGTAAAGCTTTAATTTAGTTTTATTTTCAGACTAATAAGAAAATAAAATTAGACATTTCTACATCGTTTCGAATATTGTTAGTTTCTTAGAACACTTTGATTCTTATTTTTTAAAGAAATCTTGAAGTTTATGGCTTATTTTAATTCCATAGGTTCTTAGAACAATGAGAAATTCATTTTTCAAATTATTTGAACACTTGACATCATTTTGTTTTGATGTTAAGATCTTAGACTTGCTTTGTTCACTAATTTTACAAAGAAATATGATGTTTTTTTTATTTATTTAGATTCTTTTACATGTTTTTCAAAGAGGAAAATTATGTTTTCAAACAAGTTCATGTTTTATCTTTTGTTTTTAATTCAAATAAGTTCTTAGATGATTTTAATCTCCATTTTGCAACAGTAAAAAAGCTTTTTACTTTATTTTCAAATTGTTTTGAAAGAATCTCATATTATTTAAAAGGAGCTTTTAAAGGATGTTTAGTAAACTTATTTTTAAATGATGTTTTAAAGAACTTTGTTATGCCAATCTATAGAGCTATATATTTAGGTGGGTCAAATTCTTTGATTTCTGTTTTTCCTTCAAGACATGCATTATCAGAATGATTGAAAGATTAATTTTGTTCTAATGTGTTATCTACTAGTATATGTACCTATTTTGATGAGATTATATGTTTAATTATGACATGAGACCCCTTTGCCATCAAAGAGAAATATTTGATGGAGCTCCTCATAAGGTTTAAATAGATGCATTCTGATACCCTCTTTGTTAGATCATATTCATTGACAATGTTTGTTTGATGTTTGCCACTAGGTGTGAGATAGAGGTAACTTACCATCGGATTGTGGTCATCAGTTTGTTCTATTATGTTATCTATTATTTAACAGTACTTTATATGTGTTAGATTTTTTATATATGCTTTAGTTATCTATTATCTATCTTGTTATACATGTTGGAGAATTTAGATATTTGTTTTAACAAGTCTTACATATGTATATATGTTTTGCTATTTGTTCAGTTTAGTTCAGTTCAATACTTTAGTCAGTATTTCAAATTATGTTTTTATCCATTTATGCATTTTGATTTTCGTTCTGATCTACTATTTGTTTTATCTTAGATTAAAAACATTATTTTCAGTATGTAAATTATGTTAAGTAAATTTTTTGAAAATATGCTTCATTCTGTTTTGATTATAAAAATATTTGTGCTCATTAATTCAATTGTTTCAACATATTAAATAGTGTTCCTATTTATTTACAAAGTCAATTGATGAGATGACATAGGTTAGTTTGATTTTCAGTTTTATGAAGATGAATTATTATTGTTATATGGATTATGTCAGACTATGAATTTTTATTTATAGATTATGGTTTATGGATTTTAAATTGAATGAAATGAAATAATTATAAATTTTTTATGCAAATCCCACTACATATGTATGAAAGGAAAAATGTAAAAAATTTAAAAGCAAATTTGAATGGCATTAATATGAATGGATTATTATCACATTCCAAAATTCGTAGCCTTATAGATATGGGTTTTGGGGCGTTACATTATCAATAATATTTTGTTCAAAATCAAATAAACATCTGAGATGATAGCCAAAAAAAACAAAAAACACATCCGAGATTAAAAGGGGAAAATATTATGTCGAAGATTTTGTATGCCCTACCGTGTCCTATTGCATAGGGTTAAAATTG
>JAOXJP010227334.1:0-11322 GCA_025762735.1 Platanus orientalis | reverse complement strand
TATATATATATATATATATGAGTTGGTTTCTTATATATATATATGAGTTGGTTTCTTGAAGAGGTGGATTGTTATGATCACGGCTTGAGTTATGGCATTTACAAGGATGTTTTTTGCTGCCACAATATCTCTTCATGGCCAATTGATTTTGTAGTCTTGCCTATCTTATGCCAACACTATGTTTGTTGTATTGGGTTAATCCATCTTCAACTTATTATTTCTTAACATATCTCTTTACACAATTTTTTACATGTTAACATCTCCTATGATATTCAGTTACAGTAATTAGGGCTCCACATAAGGCTAGGCCAGCCCAACCTGGCCTAGTCTGAGAAATGGCTCAAGAAGGCCTGGCCTTACCTTAGGCCTGACAAAGCCCAGGCACAGGCCAGCCATGGCCAAGCCCAAAGCCCAGGGTTCGCTGCCCAAGGCTTGAGCCGGAGGATTTATGGCAATTATTTTTATAAAATTATTAATTATATAATAAAAATAGGGCAATATACAAGATTTTTAATAAAATTATTAAATTATGTATTGAAATAATGGGTATTGGGCTGCTCAAACCTGAATGTAAGGCCCATAAATTCTGTTGGGCCTGACCCAGCCCATGTACATCCTAAGAACAATGAAACCTTTTAGTATGTAAGATTTCTATTCGTTATTTAGTCCCACATCGAAAGAGAAAAAGAAGATGACCCACTTCATATAAGGACAGTGAAGTACATCTCATCGAAGAAATGCATTAATAGATAAGTGAGTGGTTTCAAACTTGATATTATCCAACCAAACAAACGAATACCAATTCGAAACCACTCACTAATAGTAGTGTATTTCTCTTCTTATCCACTTCTACAATAGATTTACTTTAGTGCAAAATAATGCAGCTTCCATAAAGCACCGGGGGCGCTGAGTGACACGCTGTGGAAAAAAGTAAAACAACCCCAACGTCTGGGCAGAAAAAATGTTTTTCACTTTTTTCCGTCTCGTGTCACCCAGAGCCTGGCGCTTCAAGGACACTACAGTGTTTTGCGCTGCAGGAAATCCACTTTAGAGTAGGTTCCAATCAACATCACCCATCAAGTGGGAATAAAGCATTGCCAAGGAGTTCATCAACATCGTTTACCCACGCGACAAGAGACGAAGGAAACTTGGTGTCTTTTTCCTTTGGGTGACACAATGCTTGACAAAGGGTTACGGGTGGCAATTCACGTTGGCGGGTTGGGTTGTGTTGTGGCAAGATGAAGGTATATGACTATATGACTCAACCTGAACCCCAACCATTTATTTATCGTGTCAAAGTGGGTCAACCTGTTTTGACCTGAAACACGTTTACAGTCAACCCTACCCTACTTATTTTGTGTTAGTTTAGTGTTGGGTTCACAGGATATGTGGTAATTCGTGATGTTGGGTTAGATTCGTGCCGTGTCAAGTTAGGGGTATTCAACTATATGGTTCAACCTGAACCCAACCCATTACTTAATTGTGTCAAAGCAGGTTGAACCATTTTGACTTGAAACATGTTTACAGTCAACCCCTAACCTGCTCATTTTGTGTTGAGTTCATGTCAGGTTCACGGGTTGTGTCGTAATTCGGGATGGAAGGCTAGATTCGTGTCGTGTCAAGTTAGGGGTATACAACTATATGGCTCAACCTGAACCCGACCCATTTATTATCATGTCGAAGTGGGTTGACCCATTTTGATCCGAAACAGGTTTACAGTCAATCCTTACCCACTTATTTCATGTATGGTTCGTGTCGGGTTCACAGGTCATGCCAAACATTGCCACCCCTACAAAGAGTACTGTAATAAGTATACAGTTACAAATTTACTGTGTGTTTCCGGTAACACCCTCCTTGACCCATGTGTATTTGCAGGTGTGATATGTCTCCCTTCCCTTTAAGTTGGAGACGATTCAAACCCTTGTTTTTCGTTGCCAAGAGATAATTGTCCCATCAAGTCTTCCCCTCAAATAAAAATGAAAATGCGGGTAAAATCCCTCCACGATCTTTCGCTATGACTATGAGGCATCCATATTAAATTTAAGTAGATTTCTTCTAGCACTTTTACTGTAGCAAAACTGAAGCATTAGGGTGCTGGGTGATACGTTGATAAAAAAAGTGAACCATCACAAAAAATGAACCACTGTTGAGTATTTTTCACTTTTTTCCGCTCACGACCTCATGTGTCACCCAGCGCACCTGCTGCTTCAGTCTCACTACAGTAGAAGTGCTACAGTAAATCCGCTTTACATTAAATTGGGGATGGCTCCAATGGCCATGCTTAACAAGAAACTCCCATAGTCTGTTCCACAAGCTCTTCAAACTGTGTAAAACATGTCTGTTGCATAGAGTGAAAACGGACCACTACATATACGGTATCCCTGCCCCAATACATATATTGCATTGCTCTTTTGTTGTATCACATTAAGCGAAAGTAACAAAGTTTAATGACCTCTATAGTGGGAGTGTTGTAGGCCTAATTTTATTCCATCCAAAAGTTCCTTGTTATTCATTGTCGAAGTGTGAGTTGAGAAGTTTTTGCGTTAGGGTTGTAATTGGGGGGCTTGAACTCTAATCTAATTAAACTGTTAAATGAAAGCTCCTATTAGGACATACAGGATTGTCCAAGCTGTGTGAATTAATTTTGACATTTATGGTCATCAACGTGTGTAATGGGTTCCATCCATCTTATTAGGTTCATGATACAGTGTATTGGGTTAATTCACCATAGGGCCAGACTATAATATCCTCGAATTATCTCTACACTTGGATGCATATATCGATGTGTATCAGGACCCAACATTGGATAAATCCTTGCTCAGAGATTATCTAGGCCAAAATCAATCCAAACATATGAACAATAAGAACTAGAATTCTTATTGGTACTATAACACATAGGGGAAGAAAATGGATTTATGGATGGAATCAAATATGTAGTATTTACATATCACAATCATATATTTTTATATTACTAAGAAAATTTTCTTATGAAGTATAAAAAATAAACTACTAATTCTGAATGTAAGACACAAGGAAAATTATGGATATTGGGATACACTAAACCCTTTCTATGGGTTTTGTGATTAATGACCAACACCACTCCTATCTGTTATATAATCTTATGACCCTAATCTAAATGTTGTGTATTTTAAATATTAGAGTAAGGTAATATAAGAATAAAATTATATAAAAAGTATTTTGTCTTATATGGATGTATGGATTTGTATATAGAAAAAGTTTAGTCTCATATTGAAAGAAAAGAAAATTGAAAGAGGTTTATAAGTTAAGCCTCACCCTATAGTCTTTAAAAACAAGCAAATGAAAAGATCACGTGTGCATAAGGTAGACCAACTTGTGTACTTCAAATTGAAAAAAAATGTGGTGCACGTGCAAATAGTATACACACAAATACTGAACCATTTTACCCTTGACACATCTTTCACTGATATATGAGCGTTTTCTCTTAGACAGTTAAAATTTTAGGATAATATTACCTCTATCGCTCTTCTTAAGAGACATGTTTTTTCATAAGGACAATTTTTTACCTTTACACATCCTTACAGAGAGTCATGTAATCTTTCACTAATGATTTTTGGAATTTTATTTAAAGGGAGGACACTCCACATTAGGGATGCAAATGAGTCGGATTCGATGTGGATAATTAGTATATTCGAATTTGGTTCATTTATAATCAGATACTTTTTTAACGAACAAATATTTAATTGAGTCGGATACATATAGGTTCATATTCGTATCCGTTAAGTTTTTCAAATATCGGATACGAATGCGGATATATCCGATTAAACAAATTCATTAAATTAGGTTAACATATTTGTATATGTTAGATTAGGATTAATGTTAAAAGTGATGCAACATAACCTACAATAGTATTTAAAAAGTAAAATAACTTACAATATTATATAATATGAAAATTAATTTAAATCAGTCATTAGGTACTTTACACACACACACACACACACACACAATCAGTCATTAGGTACTTTATAAACAAATACGGATATTTAGTCGAACGGATGTGTATATATCCGTATTTGGTTCATTTATAATCGAATATTTTTTAAACGAATGGATATTTAATTGAAACGGATACATGTATATTCGTATTTGCTTTAAACGAATTTGAAAATGAACCGGACTCGGATAATAATCAGATACTTGCATCCCTACTCCACATTTTTGGACACTTTAAACTCTTCTCTCTTCTAAAAGATATTACTGATACTTTGGAACGTATATTGAAGATAACCAATATTCAAGAAGTGTTTCAAGTTAGCATCTTGATTTACTTTTTACAGAAACACTGTATTCGTTGTATTCTTGGAGTCTTCCTTGTCTGTAACCCATTTGTTGACTTATAGTGGGAACAAATGAAGACTTAAAAAGAACGTTCTTACATGCTACGAACTAGTCTACTGTAATCCATTACTTCTTTGTGTTTTCTCATTTCTATAGCCATTAAACCACTATTCTTTACAACACCATGTATGTTTTATATTTGAATACAAAGCTAAAATTGCAAATAATAAGAGATGCGTTGATGATCCAACAATGATATGGGTCTTATAATAATTTTTATTCTAAATTTAGATCCGACAGTGTTAATTCTACTTCTATAACTAATACTACAACCGCACACATCACTACTAGCAAATATGATTCTTTTCCCACTATTGTAAGCCATTTCACCATCTCCTCCCTGACTATGCTGCCACTTTAACTACAAAAAAGGTATCCATTGGAATGCATATATCAATGCTAACCATCCAAATCCCATTCCTAGATGATGACCCATCTAAAACTATTATCCTCCTGATATTTTTATGTATAATATATTGACAGAATTCTATTTAGGGTTGGAAGAATCCATCGGAACTGACCCTTGCTTGTATTTAACATATCATGGTCCAGGTGGGTTCAGTCTCTCCATAAAAGAGAACTTTATATTTTTATTTTTATGAAACTCCACAAGAGAGAACTGAAACAGACCCGAGTTCAAACAGCCAGTCCACTCAGTATAATGTTGCCCACTAGTATATAGGCAAATTTCCTACGAGTTTAAAGTATAATGGCATTTTGGTAAATACCCAAGGATTCTAAAATCTCTTGTAAGTGCACTGTTAATGACACTTGTCATTACCTTTTTGATTTGTTGTGCATTGTGCCATGGATGGGCAATGTGCGCTAGACCCCCCAGGATTTTGTTTGCCCCCTTAAATGTTCCTAACGTCCCGGACCTGCAGAGAGGACACATCACGACAAGAAGTGATTTACACCCCTCTCAAAAAAAATGTAAATCCTTTTTCGACCTGATGTGTTCCCCCTGCATACAGGGTAGATGTTAGTGACACTTTAAGGTGGCACACCAAATCCAAGCCGGTTCTAGACCAAAGTTGACTAGCTTATTTGAGCTCTCATTCAACCAATAATTGGGAGAGCTTGGTTTGGGCTATAAATAGGATACTTGGACCCAATGGATTCCTTAGAGACCCAAATTCAAACCTGAAACTGTGGAGGAATTGGATATAAATGAGACATGCAATATCTTTGAAAAAATTTAAATGCTTTACTACTGAAGTTACGAAAGGAACACTTGAGATGGATCACCTATAAAATCAAAAAAACATTTATGCTTGCAAGAGCTCGATATATGGCAAGCATGATATATGAAAATCCTCTAATTAAGGTGATTTCTGTTCCACAAAACTCTTCTAAATGTGTAATTCATGTGCATTGCTTAGACTTGAGAACCCACCATTCCATTGAGGAGACCTCTTGGCACAAAATTGAAACAAAAAAGGCAATTTCTCGCTTAAGCCGCAGCGATGGATAAAGGTGAGGCTTAAGTAACTTCAACCCATATCACATTTCAAGGAGATTGGGGAAGTCTTTCCAATGGTTGAATCCAACCTAGTTCTCTTCCAATTCTCATACAAGGGGAGAAGAGAAGTGCCAGAACCATGCCACCTGGTAGTGAATTGAAATTTCACTTATCTATAGCATTTCCAAGGATGCAACTTACTACCTCAATATCTTCTGTGGGCACATAATTTTTTGGTTTCACAAAATTATGTTCAGCATTTCCAAGTGATAAGAAATGATCACTGAGTCAGGCAGCTGCAAGACTCGGGTAACATGAGGTAATGCATTAAGAGCTTGAGTGGGGAAGCACTCAAGTTGTGTAATCGAAAAGGGACTATAGCAGGCAAAATGTGGCAGTTGTACCCCGATAATTGTCATTTGTTCCAGGTAAAAGTGAGAGCAGAGTTTTAAATATAAGACCTTTGCAATCTTGGCAACAGCTAACAGTAAGGCTGCATACTGGGTTTGGCCAGCCTGACCCAGGCCCAAAAAGCCGAAGTTGAGGTCTGATAAGGGCCCAAGCCCGAGTTTTTGCCCAAGCAAAAGTTTGGGCTGTGCCAGGGTTATCCTTGGCCCGGCCCATGGCCCAAAAGTCCAATACCAAGGTTCAAGGCCCGAATATGGACAAGATAAGTATATAAGCTCGTTTAAATAAATAAATAAAAAAGATCACTTAAATATGATGAATTTTTTTGGCCCTTGGGCTGGTAATTAATATACGTAAGTTGGACCACGCTCAGGCCTAGAGGCCACTGGGTTTTTTCACTCACAGGCCCAGCCAGAGTCCATATTATACAAAAAGGGCTCTGCCTCAAGCCTAACACAGCCAACTCAAACTCGCCTTACGCACACCCCTAGTTGAGAGTCTAAATTCATATAGATGCAAGATGTGTATGCCATGCATGATGAAATATATTGTCAAAGAAAATTAGGAAGACATATTGCTGAAGCATGGAAAATCAGGCTAAAGGTGGTGGCCACAACATGACTTGAGAGATATACGTCGTCATCCGTATATTAAATGTAATGTTAATTTACATTAATATTTGAAAGTTATGAAAACATAAGTTCCCATCAACCCTAATTGACCCAAGCTGTGACAGAAAGAAGACAAAATATATTAAATAAGCAAGTTGTCAAACACGGTGTCATGAATGGCTATTTGAAGAAGTTGTTAAGTGAGTGATCCCAAGAAAACGCTGTTAGCATGCACTGCAATGTTGAAGTGCTCTACCACCTTCACCCTTCTTGTCCTCTATATAAAATCCACTTTTCCTCTTTCCCTTTTCATCAAACCCGAGTGTTAATTTAAACAAAGATGAGGCCCTCGTTGCATCTTATCATTTGGCTTGCCCAACATCTTATCATTGCTAAACTGTACCACTAGCTAGTTTTATATATAAAACTTAAATTTGATGAGATGGTTCTATCATCTACCAGGTGGTACACCCATTAAGATTACCATATAACGTGAGAAATGAAACTTCATTAAGACTTTTGCAAGACTTTAGCTGTAAAAGAGGATCATCCAGACTCATTTCAAAGTAATGATTTCTAAGCAATGGGTCGTCTATGCATCCGTCCTCTCTTCTTCCTTCTCTTCTTATGGGGAATAGTACACTGGGGCCTTACTAGTTGATCATAACAAATCAGTACAGTCCCGATCCGAGAAGAACCGACGTAAAGAGTTTCCAAAAAGACCAGCTTAGGACTCGAGATCCCCTTGAGAGTCCCCTGACTCGCCAAATGTCAAAATCATAAACAAGAAACCGGAAATATCCCTTAATATCGACCTCGAGTATCCCGCGAATAGCCCCGACTATCATTTAGATCACCTAACACCAAAAGGCTAGTCAATACCTTGAGACACTCGGGGCCCAAAACTCATTGACAAACAAAAACGTCGCAGCCCCGACAACTCCGCTTAAAGATAAGCACAAAACCATTATGAGAAAGAAATATTCTCTATAGCAGGTTTGATATTCTGAGAAAATGATAGAGAGTGCAGGGAGAAACATGACGAAGAACGTGGGAGAAAGTGACATACAAGATTTCCTCTGAAACACCAATACTCAAGCCTAAAAATATAGGTAGTGATTCATTCTTTAGTCATGAGACAACAAAAACCCTAAGAGAGAGATAGAAAGCTATACTTCTACATCCCCATTGTTATCTGCCTTGATCGTTGAAGAGTTAGAGACCGGCACCCTGCCGGCGCCCACTCCGCCTGGGGCTTGGGATGATCATGGGACCATCTGATTAGCGCAAAGGAGCCACACCAGAAACCGATACACTATCATCTTCCAACTTATAATTAGAATTAAGGTTCAAAAGATTGGATAAATAAATGAAAGAAAGAACGGTAAACAAACATCATATGTACAAAATATTCAAAATAATGAAGAAGAAAAACCCATACCTTATTCAGTGCATCAATATGGAAAAGTGTATATTCGTGCATAACCTATTCAGTTTTAGAAGATGGCTTCTCATCTGCGTAGCAGACATAAGACAAGCCTTTCTTAAAGACTATGACCTTTCCACTTTTGTCCTTAATCCCCTCCAACTTCTTCCAGAAGCCGGTTCCAACCCTACAATCAAGTCTTAACCATTCTTGGTTCTCCTTTTCATGGGAACAAAAAAGTAGAGCGACCATCGTTCTTAGAAAACAGCTGAAGCTCCAGGTAGACACCAAGTAGAAGAAACGCTCTACTTTTTTGTTCCATGAAAAGGAGAAGCAAGAATGGGTTAAGACGATGTCTACAACCTCGAACTCTAATCTCTTTTAGAATGTCAGAAGAACAGCAAAGTATGGAAGAAGATTTGAGAGGAACTCAGAGAACAAGAAAAGAATTTAAAGAAAACAAAAAAATATATCTAAAACTACCCAGTGTTCCTCCCAAGGTCCCTTTCATTCATATTTATAATCAATTATTTACACTTGCATAATTGTAACAGAACACTGTAGCTACTTCTAACCTAGGAAGAACGGATACTGATATGGGACACGGGACATGGGTACGATATGATACGGATATGGTGACCCAGCAATTCTTGAAAAAGTAGGATGTGATAATTAATTAATTAATATTTTTATTTATACTTTATGTTAATTTTATATTAAAAAATAAATAACATACATCAAAATGTTTTAAAATATTTCTAAAATGAATTTAAAAATAATAATAATAGATAGCAAAGAAGCACGTTGACACCCATACAACGATGTTTAGTCTTTTGAGTACAAAATAGTAAGAATTCAAAAATCAACAGTAACGAAAATGAAAAAGAAAAAAACTAAAGGAAAAAAGAATCATGTGCTGTGTTATTCCACAAACTCTATCCGTCTCATTTTCTATTTTTTCTTCTTTTCCTTTTTCTTTGTTTCTCTTCTTTCCTTCTCGACATCTCTCATTTCTCTTTATTTCTTTTTTATTTGTATTTATTGTAATACCTTCTCTGGATATTTCTTTAATTAACCCTCATTTTTTGGGATATTTTACCAAACTTATAATGCTACATCTTCAACATCTCTTGGACCTGTCCAAAGAAAAAAAAAAAAAATTATTCACGGGCACACATGCAAAGGTACCTAAGAGTATCACATATGGATACGTGTCAGGCATAGACACGTCAAGGATTTAGGAGAATATGTGCTTCTTAGACACTAACAGTCTAACCTCCTAACAAACTAACAAATACTTTGTTACAAACGTTCTCTAACTAACCCTTTATTATAAGTGCTCTTGTAAACATGAGTAATATATAGGCATTTCAGTAAAATCCTAATTGGAATATGATTATGAAAAGTACAGGGTTTGGTTTTCTCACGTGCACAGGCTTTTAGATTTTTTTACTGCACGGTTTGGCTAAGTAACATGTCGTTCTTTCCAGTAAATTAAGCTTGGTGTAGAGGATTTTCTTTCTTAGCTGATGAATAAAGGTAAAACATTAGAGACTGAATAGATACCACACCAGTCTGTGATCAGGATGTGACACAAGGCCTGATAAAGGGTACTTATTTACTGCATATTTACCGTGAAACTCTCCTTTGACCATATGTATTGACCTAAAAACCCTTTGTTAGGCCTCATGTCATGCACTGATTGGTAATATCTGTCCATTCAGTCTGGAAATGAATCAAAATCAAGGGAATGGGCTCTTGGAATCCATCGAAATCTAGTTTACCACAGAAATAAGGCGTGGATTTTGTCCACCCCCTTGACGACCGTTCATATGCATCGTTGGACACGTGGCATTTTAGGTGCCGTTTTTCACTTTTTCAACGCCATGTATCCGGCGCTGCATATGCGCAGTCTGTTTAGGCGTTTATTAAGTGGGCAGATGAAATCCATGAGATTGAAATAATGGCTACTTGATCAACCATAATGAGAGAGTTTTGTGAGGTTCGCATGTTTGCATTCGCATGCACAGGCTTAAAAAAAAGGAAATAAAATAGTGAAAGGGTCTGGTACACACGAATTTGCCTGTCATGTGTTCCCACACCACTGGCTGACACGTGATGGGGAACAATGAAATTGAACACCACTTATTCTCGTTTTAACCCTATTCAGGGTCCCTATATTTTTCGTTTGAAAACCATTTTTGCACTTTCAATCCTATACACCTCACCTTTGGTGTGAGGGACATGGGGGAGAAAAAAAATTGGGTGTAGCATATCTTTTACCTTTCAAGATGCCAAATAAAATATAAAATAAAATTTTACTGTTTTACCATACAAATGATATCATTAAAATAGGACGAGTTTTGAAAACACGTTTTATAAAAGGAAGGAGAAAATCTTTTGGTGACCAATTAACATGTGACTACACCACATGCTGACATGCAATGTGTATAGGGTTAACAGTGTCTGAAAAGTATTCAAATTGAAAAGTGCCCAAAAAGAGGCACCAAATTCTTAAACACAGTATGTGTCAATCTAGTACATATCACACATTGGTCCAAAAGAGAGGAACAAATGTTCAGTGACCAATAATGGTGTCATTAGTGTATAGCCGCCACACCATAAGCTGCTTTGTGCGTTTAGGGTTAAATGTGTCAGAAAAAAAGTGCTCAATTCAAAAGGTTGGTACCCTATAAAAGGCAAATAATACAAAAATACAATCATGTGTAAGATTGGTATGCATCAAACACTAATCACACTAACTCTGGTCACAAAAGATCATTTCCCAGGATATGAGTCTTATTATTATTTCAATCTAATTAACACAATGGTTTATTATAGTTTTTACAAATTTAAACTTTTATAATTGCAATAGATTTCTTCAAGTTTTTCCATCTTCATTAGTATTTCATACTTTAACAAGTCACAATCATGCCCATTAACATGTTACAAATAAAATTTTAAGGCTGCGTTTGGCAGCCACCTGTAATGTAATCATTTCATTTGAGTTTCTCAAGGCATTTGTAGCCATGAGATGA
>JAOXJP010227333.1:0-11322 GCA_025762735.1 Platanus orientalis | reverse complement strand
GCAAGAACCTAAACCCACTTTGGTTAAAAGAAAATGGGTAAGAAAGGATGATCCAAAGTGCTTGGTCATTCACACCGTAATAAGAGCTGGAAATACATTAAGATGATATCTTGACAGTGGATGCTCAAAGCACATGTCCGGTGAGAGGAAACTATTTGCACAACTTAAGAAAACTCAAGGTGGATATGTCACATTTTATGATGGAAACACTGCCAAAATTCTTGGGTACGAACCATAGTTTCCCCGGCATTCCACAACTCACTGAAGCTCTTTATGTACAAGATCTCAAGCATAATTTAGTTAGCATAAACCAAATATGTGATAAGGACTATCGAGTCCAATTTGGAAAGGAAGGTTGCATGATCATGAATCACAAAAAGGGCGACATCATAGCTAAAGGTGTAAGAACAAGTGACAATTGCAATGTCATAGATCACCATCCTCAAGTTGGGGTCACTTGTCTCATATCCCATAAGGATGAGACCAATCTTTGGCATCAAAGATTAGGCCATCTCAATTTTTGGGATCTTGCTAGGCTTAGCAAGAAGGGAATAGTCAAGAACCTTCCCAAGCTAAGCAAGATTACCAACCCATTGTGCAAAGGTTGTCAAATAGAAAAACAAACTAGAGTCCCTTATAAGAAGACCAAGAGGAGCTCATATCTCAAACTAGCTTAGAGGATGAAGTAGAAGAGGTTCAACCTCGTCCCAAGGAGAAGAGACTTACCAAAGGATTGTCTCAAGGTGACATCATTAGTGATCCAAACATTAGAGTGAAGACAAGGATACAAATAGAAAACATTCTACATCATTACTTGACGTCTAAGATAGAGCCTAAACGAGTAAAGGAGGCTCTGAATGATCTAGATTGGATCATGGTTATGCAAGAGGAACTCAATCAGTTCAAAATGAATGTTGTGCAGTTCCTAACTGAGAGACCCTAAGACAAGAATGTCATTGGTAGCAAATATATATTCAAAAACAAACATGATGAACATGATATAGTGACTAGAAACAAGGTCAAACTTGTGGCAAAAGGGTATGCCTAGTTTGAGGGCATTAACTTTGAGGAGACATTTACCCTTGTTTCTAGATTGGAGTCCATTAGGATTCTTTTATCTATTGCATGTCATTTAAAATTTAAATTATATCAAATGTACGTTAAGAGTGCATTCCTAAATAGGATACTATAAGAAGACGTATACATAAAGCAGCTAGAGGGGTTTATAAACCTCTCCCCCTTGTCTAACTACGTATATAAGCTCAAGAAGGCACTCTAAGGCCTCAAACAAGCCCTAATGGCTTGGTATGAGAGGTTCACTAGATTCCTTTTTAATCACCATTTTGATAGGGGAGTGTGGACAAAACACTCTTCATCAAGAAACAAAATGATCACATACTAATAGTGTAAATCTATATTGATGACATCATCTTTGGGTCCACAAATAATGAATGTCACATGGTTTTGCCCAAACAATGAAGTCAGAATTTGAAATAAGTATGGAATGAGAACTTCAGTTCTTTCTAGGTCTTCAAATGAAGCAAACTAATGATGACATTTTTCTAAGCCAAACCAAGTTTGTTAAAGACCTTGTAACCAAGTTTAAATTACAAGAATCCAAACCAACAAATACTCCAATCAACATAAGTGACAAGATCACCAAGGATCTTAATGGTGCTGAGGTAGATTCCATATACAACCAGAGTATTATAGGAAGCTTTCTTTAACTGACAGCAAACAAGCTTAACATTTCCTTTAGTGTAGGTGTTTGTGCAAGATATCAAGCATCACTAAAGGAATCATATCTCAAAGTGGCTAAGAGATAATCTGTTATGCCCATGACACATTGAACTTTGAGTTATGGTACCCATTCGATACCTCATTTGAAATTGTGGAATATTCAGATATGGATTGGGCAGGCGATGTGGAGGATCGCAAAAGCACAAGTAGAGATTGCTTCTACATATTTAACAGTCTCATTTATTAGCATAGTAAGAAATAAAGTTCCATCTCATTGTCAACTGTAGAGGCTAAATACATTACAGCTGGCAGTGGATGTACTCAACTCTTATAAATGAAGTAAATGCTCAAGGACTATGAGTTGAGTCAAGATATCATTAGCTTCTTTGTGGACAACAAGAGTGCTATTGACATTTCAAAGAATCTGGTGCAACATTCGAGGATAAAACACATTGACATAAGGCACCATTTTATTCGACAACTTATGGAAGAGAAAGTTGTGTTCCTAGACTATGTCAAGACTGATGATCAATTGGCTAACATCCTTGCAAAGCCTCATGATTCCAAGAGGTTTAAATACCTCAAAGTTATAATAAGACTATGCACACTCAATTGACCTATCCATGGTTTCCAAAAAATTGCAATTTGGAAACTCTTGGTGCAAGCATGGATCAGGCATGGGTTAAACCTTCCTCAGTTCAGTCCACAGCCCCACAAGTCTCAGTACAGGAGGTTCAAATCAGAAAAATACCCAAAACATGAAAAATATATCTGTTTCAGGATTCCCTAATCGATCAGACAATTGGAGACTGATCAGGAGTCCTAACCGGTCTCCAAGTGGCTGACCGGTTAAGAGGGCAATTTTAGAAAAAATGTTTGCATGTGATTTAAAAGAGATCTGGCACTCATTTTTGGGTCATTTCTCTCCCACCTATTCATGCTCTACAACTTCTCTACTTCCCCTTCTCAACTCTTGCTCAAATCTCTTCCAAATCTTCCTAGTGATCATGGTTCACGTCAAGCAAACCACCTCTAAGAGGCCTAAGGGATCGAGGTTGGCACCTCACCTCCCACAAGGCCGTGAACTTCCCAGACACCCAAACGACCATTGGCAGAGAAGCCCAACAAGGGCAAGGAATCAATAAAGACCTTGTAAGGTCCTACCAAGCACCATTCTAAGGGCAGTGCAGATGATAGGTTGTTCTACCCATGCCGAGATGTTGTAAGCTGGGCTTGGTTTGAAGGTCTGTTTGCCTCCTGCCGCCTCGTGACCGAGAGGTTTGTTGTGGATGAGGTTCTCCACACCGTCTATTTCTACAAGGACTTGGTGTTGAGAGGATGGTTGCCTTTGTTCCAGTTGCAAGGAATCATTTGTGAAGAAGGGGTAAGGCTCTTCTATGCCAATGCATTTGACCTGAACTTTACTACCTTCACTTTCTACACCCATGTGTACGACACACCCCTCCACATTAATCCGGACTTGATTACACATGTATTAGGTGTTCCCCATGTGTTAGAGAATGCAATCCCCTTTCCATAGGTTCTGTCCCCCACAGAGCAAAGGGCCCTAACACTTTAGATCTGTTTCAAGAATCACAATTGGGGTATCAGCCTCAAGATCACGAAATGTCGCCCATTGGTAAGATTTCTTCACTAGGACTTTACGTAAAATTTGTATGCCATGTCCCATCAGCATTCTATCACACAGCTTCAGGCCTATTTAGTTGATGTCATTGTTGCTAAGAATCTAGTCAACCTTACCTACGTCATTTGTTATAGGATGATGAAGGCTGTAGAGGCAACTCACCCCAAGGGCTGCCTTTCCCTTCCCGTGTTCATGACTAAGTTACTTGTGGATCAGAAAGTGTCAATCCCAAACTCTTCCAGGAAAAAGCAACAGTCAGTGGACTTCATGATGGGCTCCATATCTAAAATGGGGATTATTGCCTGCACTAGGAAGACTTCCAAAGGCCAACCTTTCAAGCCTAACCCCCTTTAAGGGCCAAGGTTGTTAAAATCGAGATCCTAAGTAGGATCGGTAGGGGGTCTTGTGGATCGGATCAAGAATCGTAAGATTCTACTTTCGGTAAAAAATAAAATGAAAAACCAATAATAATAATGATATAAGTTAAAGAATCAATAAAATCATTAAAAATAATAAAATTTAATATAGCACAACTTCTATACTCTACATTTTTACTAACTAAAAAAATATTATACGTTTTTCAATATTAATTATCCAAAATTTAATTAGTTAGCTACCAAGTATTTATATTAGAATATTTTCAAAGTTCTAGCACCGTAATAACAAAATATGTTAAAATAACTAAGAAAATTCATACTAGATGGTTCATGTTTCTATTCATTTCCACTAGGGTACAACACAAATATAATAAATATGAACATTCAATCATCAAAACCAAGTTCTTTATTATTGAGTTCAATATTTTTTTCAAAGTGGTTTTCGTCATCAATGTTGTTGCTAACACCCACATCATCTTTGAAAAAATTGTCAAAATCCTTTAATGCAATTTCAGGATCATCATCATTTTCATTGTCACTAATGTTATGAACCTCAAATGAATTGAAATTAGGGTTTTTCTATTATTAAACACACACACACACACATACACACATATATATATATAATTTTGTGTCAAATGGTCATGTGGGTTTGTAAATAGTAAATTTTTTATTAAATTAAGCTTAAAAACCTAAAATTTTATTTCATTAACCCAGCGAAAATAAAACCCAGCAACACAATTTGTAGGATTAGTTAAGATTGTTGTGGGATCATGATCCTACAAGATCTCATGATCTAGAGAGGGATCTTATAGAGATCATACACTTTTAAGATTTTTTGAGAATCGGATCGTTTAGACGATTTAAGATTGTAAGATCCCATGATCCAGATCGAAATCCTAATAACCATGCACTTTAACCGGGCACACTAAATTCTGAGGGCATTTTTATGGTATCTACTTTTTTCATTTTTGAAAACTGCTTTAACAGTTTTAATCTTATACACCTCAACTTTTGCATGTGAGGAATATAATATTTTGGGTGCAGCAGATCATTTCCAAAAAATAACCATCACATGTCAGCCTGTAGAGTGGGGTTACGGGGGAACAAACCAATTTGGGTGTAGGAGATCCTTTTCCAAAAAAGGAAAAATGTATGATTCTGATTTAGTCAAATCTCTTATCTGAGACTATAATCAAAGACATAGACCATTCTACTTCCATAGAAACTAAGAAGATCGTAGATTACAAGAAGAACTAGCAACAAACAAAGCGGGCTCCACTGAAATCAGAACCCATTTCGTGACGAAACATGTTCTTGTGTGTAGACCCTAACCTCTGCCTTTTATTCAAAAAAGAAGAAGAAGAAAAATCGTAGATAGTGAAAGGCTGGATAATAGCTTGTGGATAAGGAAGTAAAGTCAAAGATTTTATCAGGAACCAAACACTATCTTGATCCCTCCAATTGTAACGAAGTCCTTCCCATTCCTAGGGACCAAAGTAACCACCACACTATCATCATCTTCAGCTTCCACATCCTCCAGCAAATCCGTAATCCCCAACCTCAAACATGTCTTCAGCTTCTTCATCTTCTTCCCATGCTTATGTGGGACGTTCACAAAGCTTCCGGCGAACTCACTCTTGTCCGGACCCGACGCCACATGGTCCTCGTCGTTAATAAACACATCAAACTTTACAAACGCGTCTCTCTCCAGCTCTATCCCATCTATCACCAATATCTCCTCCTCATCTTCCTTATCTTTCTTGCTCCTCGACTTCTTGGGCCTCGGCACTACAACTTTCACCACCGAGTCAAGTGCTCTCGGGAACTCGCTGCCGCCTTTCTTTGCCTTCTTGGCATCTCCGGCAGCGGCCTTGGCCTTACGAGGGGTCGGCCGGTTCTTGAGCCATGGAATGTCCACCTCCTGATACTTGTATCTCAGGTTCTCCTGGTCCAAACAGTCTCGAACCTTGACCCGAACCAGTTGGGCATTTTCGTCATAGAAGAGGAAACCGGAGTTGAGCCAGTCCGGGTCAGTGAAGTCCTTTCTCTTTCCTCCTAGCCCTTTCCATACGGTCCACATCCTGTCCACGTTGGAGTGGTGAGAGTAGAAGATTGGGTCCCGCGCCTCCGAGTAGAAGTTGCCCATGTTCTCAACGTTTGGCTGGGTCCGGTCGCCGCACCATAAGTGGACCGGACCGTGGGGAACGTTCTCGAGTGAACCGGCTCCCGGGTCAGGCTCGTCTCCGGCTCGATAGGGTGTTCCAAGGAAGAGCTGTGCGGTCTTACCGTTGGAGACCACTTGGCGATACATGATGGAGAGATTGCTAGCAAATTGCTGCTCATTTGTGTTGGTGGGATCCACTAGGTTGTAGTCAAGATCGACCAACGTGGGGGGCTGGTGCTTGGCATCGCGTAGCTTGTCGTAGAGGGGTGACTTTGGGTCGGCGTACATGGCCGGAAGTTGCATGCCGGCGGGAGAGTCCCAGTTCCAATAGGGCAAGGCGAAGGTGGGGTCGTCGATTAACTTGCCCAAGATCTTCTCGTAGAAGTAGAGATAGTAGCGATGGAATGGGAAGAAGAGCCACGAGTTGTGCACCTGTTCAAATATAATAAATGTTTTAGGTCTACCTATCTTATTTTTTCTTTTTTTTGAAAGGTTATATATATATATATATATATATATATATATATGTGGAGATGACCCATTCTACATTTGGCTTTTCTTTTTTCTTTTATATGGCCAATTGGACCTTGACTGTATCATGGCAGGAGTCGCACCGCATGTAGCAGGATAAGCAGGCGACAACTTTGCACTGCACACAAAGGGATTAGAAGCCTGGCCTTTCTTACGGAGGGATAATGCCTCAACCACCCGTGGTTTTATTCGGCCTTGTGCAAAAAAGTCTGTAAATGTGTATCCTTTTTCTATGGTTGTTTGGTTGTTAAGAAAAAGAAAAAGAAAAAGTTGTGTTTCAAATTTCAACCTTCACGTGAAAGGTCAAAAAAATTTGCAAGGGTAGTGTGAAAATAAAATGTGAAAGTCAAGCATTTCTTGTACAACCAAATGGCTTGAAAATGATTTCCTTAATAAAATTTTGTCCAGAATCACGAGAAAACCAGCCTTTCACGGCAGCCCAACAGAGCCTTAGGGTGTCGGGAGAGTTAGTTATTGTACTTGGGAGTTCAAATCTCCCCAAGGAGGAGTGTTGAAGTGTATTAATCTCTATATCTACTACAACCTTAGGGTTTTAGGAGAGACGGTTAATTGTTTTATTTAATAGTACCTGCAGCTCCAAGTCCGGGAAACCGATCTGATCATAAGCGCCATCGCAGTAGGCACAGTGAACATTAGCCTGTTGCGTGAAATTACGTGGGTCATCAGCTGGTAGTGCCTTCATCAGGGCAATGGCCTTCTTGTACTTGGCTAGATACTCATCGTCCACAAGGTGTGCGGCTGGTCTAACGCGCATGGGCGAGGAAGAGGATGGCAGCTTGAAATCTACAATTTTTAGGCCTGAAGGGGGGCAGCAATTAGTGGGTTTTGCCCCGGCAGGCAAGTCAGCTGCACCACACTTTGTGATATCAGGAGGCATCACAGGAGCTGCAAAGGCTAGCCGGTCAGCCCTTAGACCTGCTGCACCATATAGCCCTCCTAGGCCAATAAGCACATTTCTCCTGTCGATCCTCCCTAGAGACCCTTCTCCATTATTGGAGCTAGTTGTGCTTTTCTTGTCTTCATCACTAGCTTTGCATGACACCTTAAGAGGAGAGCCATAACTTCGCTTACTAGCCACGGGGGCTTGCAACCTCCTCTGGTAGAAGGGACATGCAGAGGAGGAGGGAATAGTAGGGATGGTGGTGGTGGTGGTGGCTATGGAATGGTTCAATGGAGAAAGGGAAGCCATTGCTTTGTTTGGGAAGGATGAGAAGATCTACTTTGCTTTTATAATGGAATTCATGGAATATTTTTTTTTTTTTCTTTTTCATTTTTCAAAAATTCTTAATTGAGGAAAACAAAGCCGCCTCAGCTGTCACTGACTGACAAAAGATGGGCTGCTGTGGTGGAAGAAACCCCCCACACAAGAAATAAAAGAAAAAAAAAATTCTAACTAACCTCCCTATTGCATTTAAATAAAATTAATATTAAATACTACACCAAAAGAGTCACCTAATCCTTATCTTAAAACCCTTTCTAGTGAGAAAGTGGAGCAAATAAGAACCTCTATAAACTATCATAAATGTCCCTTAAAGATTAAAAATGGTCATTCTCTTGACTATTCGTTCTTTCTTTGGTTTTAGAGATAGAGATAGGGTTGCCTGCTCACAAGTAATTTTGTGCCTGTAGGAGACGTGCAAATCACCATTTTGGATGATGATTTTTACTTTTTTGGGTATGCGTACATCTCATGTCTCCTCTAAAGCCACAAAATTACTTGTGGCCAAGAGACAATCCTTTTCAGGTCATAGTCAGAGTCGTCGATTTTGATCTGAGTTTGCGGGTCATCCCTTTCTTTTCAAGACTTCTGGATTTTCACGAAACGTGCTGGTCCCTAGCAACATGTAGGTCCTGAAATTGATGCATGGACTTTCAAGCGAGAGCAAATCCTCTACTGTAGCTTAGAATGTGGCATTGTCATGCTTATGCAGTGTGATAATTATCCAAAAAATCAAATTTGGTGGGTATTCTAATTTTTCAAGGGTTATTTTTCATCTTTTGGGGATACATGTCAAACTACAGACAATACCAAACAATGCCACACTTTAAGTTGCAGTAGAGGATTTGCTTTGTTCTAAACCCTGCGGCACACGGTTCATGGAGAGTGGACTTTTCTTAGCAGTCCCTTCATTATGAAGCTAGTGGGTGTAGATAATACAGATAATAATCATGTTTAAGGTCGGCATAGATCCTTAACTGCAACCAGAGAAGAAATGTCAAGGTCTTCCTCGATCAAATTATTAACTAAACATCTTACAGCTTCTAAGAAAGTGGCAAGTCTCCCACGCACGTTTTTCACTCGGAGCTCTACAATTTCTTTTGAACATTAAAGGAAGAAATATCATTTCTGTTTGTTTTTTCTCTCCGGTTGTTGGTCAAAAACGTAACGTACTAATTAGAATTAGTCCAAAAAAGTAATATCAATAGGACAAATTGGAGTCCTTTCCTTGATTTCAACTGAACAAATCACTATCAGTACATGTGTGAATTGAGTGTTGCATCCAGGAAGATGTATCAACCCACTAGATTGCTTGTATCATTAAAATGGAGATGAGTTTTCTAAGTTTTAATCTGAAGTCCATCTGTGCCTACCCTTGGCTGCTGCCACCCAGTTTCTTGAGGTGAGCTATCAGTTCATCAAACAGCTTAATTAGAATAACATATCCAAGCGATTTTTCTTGATTGACCCCAATTGAGTTGTTTCTTCACAATCTTTTACTATTCTATTTTCTTTATCCAAGCAGCTTAAATTAAAAAATTTATTTCTTGATTGACCCCAATTGAGTAATTTCTTCGCAATCTTATACTGATCTATTTTCTTGATCCAAGCAGCTCAAATTAAAAAAAAAAAAAAAAAAAATTAAGTGAATTTTCTTCATTGACCCCAATTGAGTTATTTCTTTGTAATCTGTTACTGATATATTTTCCTTAGGAAATTAATAGTGATAATCACTATTTATTTAACCCCTAAGGGTAGCGTAGCTGGCCAGGATCACGTCTCAGGAAGCTGAAGTCTTGAGTTCGAAACGCACCTCCTTAATAACTTTTCCGGCTTAAAAAACTTGATTTATCCTGTAGGTGGGAGAGGCACAAAGTCCCCGCGCCCCCAGGACTTAGTGAGGTGCTCTAAGAGACCTGGACACCTACGTTATCCTAAAAGTATAGTGATAATCTCAAAGTCACATCACTCCGTGAGTTGGTATACGTGTTTTAGTGTCAGATAAAACGAAGCAAATGTTCTGTGATTAAAATGCCTCTGTAAGTGTATGTGGTGAATTATAACATACATGTTTTTTGTGGGGGGATAAAAAAGTTCCAAACAAATGTTCAGTTTAAAAAAGTAGGTGGTCAATAAAAGACATCAAATTGAAGAACACATCATGTGTCAATCAATGCAACATAATAGAGGTCTGTCTCAAAACGCAGACAATCATTCTCCTAAAAGTCTTGTGTTCGAATCTTTTGGGGTGCATCTTGATAATTGCACGTTGCAAGTTGAGAGCCTTTGTAGGCTAGTTAAAAAGAGAAGAAAACAATTTGGAAAGAGGAAAAATCGTATTTGCCATAATCTTCTATAACTTGTCCAAGTGGAAAAGGTGATCCTTCTTTGAATTTTCTAAGGGACCCCAAAAGTCCAACATTTAAAAACGTGGCAAGCACTCTTACTATGCTTACCTGTCCCGGGAAGAAGGGTTGAAATTGATACAGATGATTCAAGCATGTGCTCTATATGCGATTCATGGCAGACTTTTCTACGCACAACTGTTTCCCATGCAAAATAAAGAAGTAATAAAATACAAAGAAACTGGTTAGAGAGAGAGGTGGAAATGGGGTGGGGTGGGCCAACCACAGTCTACAAAGACTTTTGGGCCAGCCATTGAGCTGGGGATACTAGCCCATCCTCGCTCTAAATGGTGCCGAGCAGAAAAACCATTGGGCTGAGGGAAAAATTGGATGCCAGATTATCTTAAGTTCACCATACCGTCTTGTGATGGTCTGCAACGAACCAGAACAGATCCTGTCCTCCCTCCTTATGACCAGTTAAGGTCCCACCTAACTGGTGGCATGACACGATGAAGGTAAAAAAGAGTGAATTATACTTTTTGACAGATGATTTTTATTTTTCCCACCAACATGTCGTGCCACTAGTTAGGCAGGAACTTAATAGGTCATAAGGCGGCAGGACAGGATCCTTTCCCACGACAGACATTCATGTAATTAAAAAATGTTGAAAAAACAAAAGCTAAGAAATGCACTATTGTACAAAGGAGTTTGAGTGTAACTGTGGTAATGACCCTACCTTGGGCGAGGGAGGATTGTGTCCGTTTCCCCTTGTACGCTAACCTCAGCTGGGGGTTAAGGGGGCAGACATATCAGTGCCGGAAGTGATTTACACGCCCCCCAAAAAATGTAAATCACTTTCAACGCTGATGTGTCCGCTCCCTTGACCCCCAACAAAGGTTAGTATATAAGGGGGAAACGGACACAATCCTCTTCTTACCTGGGCTGGTACAGCCTATAAAGATTATTGCCGCAAACTGTGTTTCAATGTATTTACCAAAATACCCCAGAGATACTTTTTTCCCCTCTATGGACTGGCAGCAATTCTCAGTGCACTAGAGCAAAGTGTCACGGACTCAGCTTCTCCAAGCTCCAGAGACCGTGCGGCACTTGTGCTACTCCCGTTTGTAAACGAGTCAGCCTAGCCCACACCCACACTTGGTGTCTAAAACACAAGAGAACACTTAGGGAGGAAAGGAATAAAAAGCTTTATTGCTATCCAAGAATGCTTACAAGCTTACAATGCTTGAGAGCTCACTCCTCTTGAGTTATCCACAATG
>JAOXJP010227332.1:0-25297 GCA_025762735.1 Platanus orientalis | reverse complement strand
ATATATATATATATAGTTGAAGTTGTTGAATGTAATGGTAAAATAAGATTTGTGCAGGCGATCACAAGTAGTTGGGATAAGGTTTTCTTAGAGTTATGTTGACAACAGTGTGCTTTATTGTGATATATAAGTTTTTTCCATGAGAAAATGGTATTTATATGTGTTGCTAACAAAAGTAAAATGATAAGAGGGCATAAAAGCTTTATTTAGTTACCCAAAAAATAAAATTCTATACATACCACAAAATTCAACTTAAATAATAGATGTGTCTATCAAACGTAGAAACAAATCTTACCATGTTGTAAGGCAATTGCGATGAATGATTAGAAGCAAAAAGAGGTTGGTTCACTATCACAGCCCAATGTAGCCATTGAGGATTTCTGTTTGTATTTTCTTTTCTTTTTTAAGAAAAAAACATTAAGGCTCATGGTAACAAGGATCTTCTATGATGTGAAATCATGTCACAAAACTTGTAGAATGGTCTAGAGCACCCTTTTGGGACATATGCCCATGCAAAGAAGATTGTGACCCAGATGGACCTCAACTCAGAGATTACCTACACCAAATGCCATCCTAATCATGTGATGACAACTATGTATTTTACTTGTTTATTAGACAGGTAAAAAGCAATTTAGTATTAGTTCAAAGATAATGTTAAAAAAACATTTGATAATTGAATTTTGGCTTAAGCAATCTTTGAAATGGAACCCATTCAATATTAGGTCTATGTCCTTCGAACATGAAATATGTGACAAATTCATCAACTTAAATAAAACAATTAACCGTCTTTCCCTCAAGAGGGACTCTCCTAGACAATGAACATGCATGGGGGAGCTAGGTGCGAGTCCACAGAATGTACATACATAGGCACAGAGAACCTAGGAGAATAATTGTGTCAATGGAGAAATTTGAACTTGCGACCCAAAACCTGATCTGATGCCATATTAAATAAAGTAATTAACCATCTCTCTTAAAACTCTAAGGTTATTGTAGGAGAGGTTAGAATTAATATACTTAATATATTTCAATAAATTCATTAAACCTGTTTACATGTATTATGAAATATCATCTCCTCACGTGAAAGGGTTTTTATTTATTTTATTTATGTCTAATTGGATTAATTAAACATCCACACTTGATCTTGTATTCACATTATCCTCTTTAACACCAATCCAAAGGTTTAAAGAACATCTTTTACTGTGAAACCCAACAATATGTGATAGATAAGGTGGGTGTATTCGTACTGGGGACCAGATCCTTTCCTGTTTGCAAGACTACGGTCGGACACACATGCATCCCTCATTTTTTTTGAGGTACATGTGCATTGCAAGACGGTCTTACGAGCAGGAGAAAATTCTAAGTCTTCATCATGTGTTTGGATACCTCTAAACAAAAGCATGTTTGGATATTTCCTGCTTCTCTTCCAGAAGAAACGTACATCTACCCACGTGTAACAAATTCACAACAGAATTTACTCATATATTATATAGCCGGCTTGGATTTTACTAGCCGATCCCTAACCCCCTTTAACCTCCGCTGAGGGTCAAATGGGCAGAAACATTAGCATCGAAAGTGATTTTCACATTTTGGGGGTGAGTGTAAATCACTTCTGACACTGATGTGGCAGTCCCTTGACTTAGGCGTTTTCTATGCCGAACATAGAAAAGCCTTGCCGGTGGTTTACAAGATTATGATCCCATAATTTCAAGGAAAAAAAATATCCACTCTTGTCAGCAGATTAATACATGCCCAGAAAAGTGAAAATTTACTTTTTGGGTGTACATGTCCTTGCACTTACAAGATTAATATGCGGACAGGAGAGGATCTCTAAGGGATTGGATTAGGTGCAACCAAATTTCGTGAAAATGGTGCAAACGGCACCAGGGGGGTGATGCATCAGCACCGAAAAATGATTTACACTTTTTGGCACTGATGTGTCTGCACCCGGGTGCCGTTTGCACCATTCTCACGAAATTCATTTGCACCTAATTTTTGTTCCTCCCTAAGGGATTCATGCATGCAAAGATTAGTGTTTGTGGATTTTAATCCAATGATCTATAAAACGTTCGCACAAAAGAACACACCTTCTAAATTAATTTTCCCAAGTACACACTTTCCTCCTTTCTTCTAGCACTTGACCCGTCAAAGAAAGCAGGAATAATAGTCGCCCTCATGTATGGCTACCGCGGACTAAACCACACCAACCCAAACCCCTTCTTCAAACTTCAAATCCACATGCTTTCATGACTTTCTTACACGAGAAACTCATACCCTCTCTCTCTCTCTATTAGTTTGTACCTTGTACGTAATGCTATGTCTACACGTGGAAGGAAAATCACTAGTCACTGAATTGAATTATTAAAGAAAGCTTTAAATATGTTCTTTATTAAATCAAAGGAGACCAGGTTTATGTTTTTTAATCCCCAAAATATTGAATTGTAAAGAAGAAATTTCCTGGTAGTAAGTTCTAAGGTTGAATGAATATCACTTTTTTTCTCTCCTGTATTGATGTGGTGTCATTTAATATGGACTACCATTAATTTTATTTCAACATCCGTAGAACTGAATTGTATGTGTACGGCTCCTATGCCGCCTTCACACACCCATCTAATTTTATTATATGTTAGCTTAACCTTCAAATGTATAAAGTTAGTAAACTAGTACACATGTACACATGGGGCATTTTATCAGTGCATATTTTGTCCGCCCCCTACGAATGCTTTACGTTCGCTGGGCGTCAGGAGGCAGACACATCTGTGCCTAAAAGTGATTTATATTTTTTGGGAGGGCATTTTTCATTTTTTGGCACTGATGTGTCTAACCCTTGATGCCCAGCTGACATACGGTGTCTGTAGGGAGGCAGACAAAATCTGCAGGGCATTTTTCTGGGTATCCATTTTTTGATTTGAAAACTGTTTTTACAGTTTTAACCCTATATAAGTATACACTAACCTTTTGTATGTGGGGACATGGAGGAACATACTGTTTTGGGTGCAGCAGATCTTTTCCTTAGATAGTTCTATGGATCTTCGTCTACGGGAACAAGTAGTATAGTCTATCAAAAAGTTACATGATTGATTAAAACCTTGTTGACAATTACTGCCGTAGCCCTAATAATGAAGCCGCCACGATTTCTCCTCTGTTGAGGCCTAACTTTCTCTGGTTAGAAGGTAAGATTTCTTTTGGTAAAATTTTTCTACTAAGAATTGTTTGCTAAAAACTAGTTTCTAACCTTACCATTTTACGTGCCGTTTACGACACCTTTCTCTCCTTGTATACCTCTCTCTCTCTCTCTCTCTCTCTCTCTAACTGAGCTTGAGGCTATCCAAGCATGACCGTTGGCCACTCAGCCGCCTTAACATTTACCTATATATTCACATAGTATCCACCGTATCTTCTCCTCAATAAACTGAAAGCCCATGCCTCTGTCTCTCTCTCTCATGGATAACTACCCAATACTCTTCCCTTGTTTATCATCGACATCAGCTACTCCATTCTCATCAAACATTGAAAATTCTCATGTTTTTACGGATGGCTTCGGCAAAAACCTCTCTGGGTTCTTAGGATTGAAGACGGAGATGGAAGTCCCAAGTTCAGACGTTAAAAACATTTCTCAGAGCGGGGGCTTTAGTGGGTCTGAAAGTGAGATGAAATCAGGCAAAAAGAAGGGTGAAAAGAAGACAAGAAAGCCTAGATATGCTTTTCAAACAAGGAGTCATGTTGATATACTTGACGATGGATATCGCTGGAGGAAGTACGGGCAAAAAGCTGTGAAGAACAACAAATTTCCCAGGTGAATTTCTACTCTTTTTTCTTTTCCATTTTCTTTCCTTAACTTCTTTGCTTGCATTTTCTTTTCAATTTCATTTTTGATATTTGTGATTTGATGCATAGTTGATTTGATTTTTTTTTTCTTACTAAATATCTTATCACTAAACCCCCTCATTATCCTAATCATTTCCTTGCTCTTTGCTAAAAAGTATAAAAATCGACTCAAACTTGTTAAATAGTTGGAAGATAATACCCAGTAGACGGAGAACCTTTGATTGTGGGAAGAAAAGGTTCTATGCAACTAGTCTTCTCGAGTGTCTTCCAATGGTTAGGGAGCCATACATGGATACAAAGGAATCTAGCATCTCCTTATGTGCACAAATAGGGAGTTTGAGGTGCCAGTTTCATGAGGGATCATTTGATGTGAAGCATCTTCATGAGCTCTTCTTTTTTTATTTGAACTATCTTCATGAGCTCTTCTTTGAAGGGTATCTGTAATCAATTAATCATCCGTGGAAGATTACTTAATGGATTTCTAAATCTATCCTCTTTCCATGTTTGCTATGAAAATTCTACATGGTGAACATAAAACAGACATATTGATACGTCAGTATATGATAATACTGAAATATATTATTACTATTATCAGTACTCTAATCCTTCGTCATTCATGTTTGATTCATGGAGACCCAAATTATCCCCATTGAGCTCACTAAAAATAATAAATGAAAGGGAAAACAAAGCTCAAGTATAGGTGGATCACGAATTGCTTCTAGAAGAAGAAAGAAAATAATGTAAACAACAATCACACAACAAGAACAAGACGACTTATGTGGTTTGGCTTGAAGCCTACGTCCACATGCATGTGAAAATGGAGAGAGAGCTTTTACTACGATCGAAAACAGATATTACAATGAATAATGGAGCTGCATAAAAATCAAAAAACCCCCAAAAGCCTAATCTCCACGGGTCAGTTCCGGACCCCAAATCAGATGTAAAATACCGGTCAAATATTTAAACGGGTTGTATTAGGATTTTTCTTTGGATTGTTATCCGAATTATATCTTGGGTTGAATGTACAATACACTAACACAACAAAGCATATCCATGTGACTCTAAATTCAGAAACATTGGTGATCCATGAATATGAGAAAGATGAAGAGCTTTTTAATTGAATAAACAAATATACTGTTCGACTCTAATATATCTTCAAACAAAAACAAGGATTAAATTAGATCTGATTCATGTATTGCCAAAAGTAAAGGGGGATAACTTGGAAAAGAACTTGAGGGGGCATCTTTATGAATTACTGCTGCATTATCAAAGTGTTTCAAGGGAAATAAAAGTTGTTACTTAAATGAGAAAGATAGATTTACAAATGGGAAGTGGTTTCATGACAAATGAAGTTGTTTGTAGCAAAGAAGAGATTTGTAATTAGGCTTTATGTATTATACAACAACCCCCTAAGCATTGAACAAGAATTGCAAAGAGAGAGAGAGAGAGAGAGAGAGAGAGAGAGTGAATAGTAGGTGCGCCCCTATGGAAACCAAAATGATTAACAACTAAGATCTCTTTTTGCACTCTTTATTCTCTTTAATACTTCAAGTTTCCAATCTTGTTTTGAGACACCAACTCAATTTGATCAACAAATACCCTCTAGGCTTAATTTGATCAACAAAATGCGTAAAGAGAATGCATACACCGGTAGTAGCTTCTGCAAACAAGCAACAAAGAAAATTATCAATTCAAACCAAGCTTGTGGAAACCTAGGGCCTTGTAGGGTAAGGAATGAACGAAGGTCCAATGACTACTTAGTAATTATTACACTGTTACCTCACCGGTAATCACATCCTATACTGTTGACTGACCTGCTGCAACTAAAATAATCAATTCAAACCAAGCTTGTGGAAAATCCAATCCATGATGAAATGCTGTGAATCATAGCTTGGACTTTAGATAATTAAAAAAGAGAGGGGGTGGATGGAGAATGATTAGATGGAATTGACATCATCTTAGTAAAGAATACTAAATTGTCTTCTTGAAATGGATATATAGGACCCATTTTTGACAAAAATCTGCCTGAATGAATATCTAACTACCCTTCTAGAATCTGTTGAATTCAAATATTTGAAGATGTTTACTGATCCAAGATAATGGTTAGGTTAAGTGTATGATTTTCTTTGTTGCTTGTTTGCAGAAGCTACTACCGGTGTACGCATCAAGGGTGCAACGTCAAGAAGCAGGTCCAACGCTTATCAAAAGACGAAGGGATTGTAGTGACTACTTACGAAGGGATGCATACACATCCAATCGAGAAGTCCACCGACAACTTTGAACACATCTTGAGTCAGATGCAAATCTACACTTCCATTTAACTTTGAAGTGTTTAAGATTAGACCTTCGATTGATACTTTGTAAAGGATGTAACTTTAAATAGTCATATGTTAAATAGAACAAGGCAATAGGTATGGTGATAGATCCTTATAAAACATGGTATGAAGACGATGCCGATTAACAGTGTTAATGGGTGGAAGCATTTCATGAGCAGACAACTCTGAGACGGGGAAACTGTAATAACGAAAAGTCTTAAGAAAAAAGTTGGTGGAAGGAGGAAGAAAATTTCATCTATCCGTCGTTATTTTAAAATTTCGAATCGATTGTTCTCTTGTCATAAACTTCTTTTTTTCTTTCCTATCTTTTTTTTTGGTTGGGTGGTTTTGTAGAATTTGTGGTTTTCTAAAATTGATTTCTTGTGTGCTTGTATTTGGAATGAAAACCTTGCTCTAACTCGGGGCATGTTAAAAGGACATTCTTCACTTCATATCATAATTTTTGTGGGTGATTTTGGACTTTTTTTTAATGATTAATCTCTGATTTTTATCAGATTTTGAAATCTGATTGTTTGGCCATCTTTGAGTTAAAATAAAAGTGGGATCCACAAATTGCTTGAGGCGGGTCCACATGGATTCGAGTTCACCTCAATGAGTAGAATAACACTATATGATTGGTTGCTCAAAACCATTAATGGGTGAATGAGAAATTGTTTCTAGAAGTGCCAAGTCAAATACTAGTAAAATGGTGTAAAACTTGAATAGTCCCTCATTAGTAAGCCTAGAAAAGCTTGGAAGTTTATATAAAATAGCTTTAGGTATAAACTTGGACCCCAAGGGGTATTGTGGAAGGGGGAAGACCTAACCAACATGGGCCAAACTCAAACCAACACACACGCGCGTAATAAACCGAATCAGATTGGGTTGTGTCAATAAGAAAAAAATAAAAAAAATAATTTTTATTATTATTTTTATTTCTCCTAGAAACGGTTAAACCTATGGAGGCGTGTTTATTCAAGTGATTTTACCCTTATATCCTTGTGACTATTCCAAACCAAATAATCACATTTGTGTCTATTAAATCACCCAGTTTAACGCCTTGTCTGTTCTCAACTAACATGAACATGGCTAATACATTGCATCCTTTTGCTCTCGTTCCTGTTCAAATAATTACAAATTAGAACTCCTATAAGTCAATGACTATTTTGAATAGATATGAATAAGTCTATAAATATGTCATTCCCTTTTGCATTTAGAGTAAAAAAATTAGGCATCATAAAGTACATTATAGTAGTTTTGTATGAGAGAGAGAACAACACAAGTTTGATTCGCTAGTTTTGTATGAGAGAGAGAACAAACACAAGTTTGATTCACCAGACACACAAATTACAATGCTTATTTTGTGTATTGTAAATCATTGTATATTGGGAGGTAGACGTTTGAGAAGATCGTAAGCACCAATGCGAGGGGAAAAATCTATCTTTAGGACATAGTGTCAAACACTAGCCTTGATCAATTTCGGTTATGACTTTTTTTATTCATCCAATCAAGTAAGTCATTCTATTCATTTTATTTTCAAGTCTTTTACTTATATGAAATAAATACTTGTTGTTTACAGAATCATATATCATTATAGAATATAGGATACCAATATATACATACATATGTGTGTGTATAGATATTTAATGTGTATTTATACACACACTGAGAGAGAGAGAGAGAGAGAGAGAGAGAGAGTTACACACATTTTTCTACTACATTTGTTGATCATTAATGGTATAGAACTTGAATTAGTCATTGTTTGCGCTAGAAAGAATCAAACTAACGTTACTCAGTAGTGGAAATTTGAATGAAAATAGAAAAGGTTTAACTGCAAATGAGTCTTATATACATGGGATAATAGCTAACGGTTGAGAAAATTTAGAAAGTATGATGATTCATGATAGAATCAACCTCGAACACGATTTTAGAGTCGTTGAGAGAAGGATTTGTTTACCTTTAAAACATGGGAAGGTGAGGAATGGAATAGGCCACAATTGGTCATGAATAGCCACAAAAAGCCATGATTATCCATGACCAACCTGAACTCTGCAAAAATAGAAGAAGTGGCCATGATCAAAAGTGCAAAGCTCTATAAATACTGGATTTGATGAGGAAGAAAGGATAACTTGACCATCCAATCAACATCAATATTGATATTTATCTTAATTTTAGTTTGTTAGCCTGCTTTCGATCATTCTGATAAGCACATTTGGTAGAATTCAGATTCAATCACCTTTGTCAAGGTGTTTAGGTGTAGAGAGTTATCCCAATACACTCTCGAACCCTAGATTGTATTGGTTCCAACCCTTGTCAAGGTGGTTTATAGTTATACTCTACGTGCATATGTAATGGACTGTGTGTCCATGATCTAAAGGGTGAATTGGTCATATGTAAATATATGCGGTTGTATAACTGCCTAATAACTTATTTGTTTTAAACGTTGTAGGCATCTCTTTGTTAAGAGATGTGAAACCATTAAAAAGGTTTCTTCCCCAATTAGGTTACTGAAATTGAAAGAAGGTGATGTTTGGGTGAAGTCTCAAGGTGGAGAGTTGCATTATTTTAAGGAGACTCCTATAAATAAAATCTTATCTCTCTACAATTAATTATCTTTCCCATCACCAAGATTTTTTGGTAGAATAACATATGGGTTCTTGAGATTATCCACCCTATTTTGGTGGCGTGATTGGTGATTACAAAGAGTCTGGGGACCATGCCTATCATAATCTATCTCCGTTGTTCATGTGAAGTGTTTACACCAAGGTTCGCCAACTCAGATTTTTGACTCGATCCAGATAGCTCAGGAGTGGAGTCGACTCGGGAGTCATTGGAGTTAACTCGGGGAGTCATGTCACTTTTTATTTTTATTTTTATGAAATATAAAATATTTAAAAATTATAGATAATAATATTTTGGATTAAGGATTCTCAATTTCCACGATAAATATGAGCATTTTCTGTTATGATCCTACAAAATTTCATGAGTTACGACTAAAAAGATTCTTCTTCTATAAGAAAACTCAATACAATTCTAGAGATATTATCAAATGCTCATTAAAATTAATTGACCTCATTTAACATTTTAACACATACAAGAAAGAAGAATAACATAAACCTTAATGTGAAAACTTAAGTCTACAAAATAAAGATATACAAATCTACTAGATATTTAACATAATAATAAAGAAGAGCTCAAGTAACAATCAAAACTACAAATTATCTAAGAAAAAACTAGTTATAAGAACCTACAAGTTACATATAAGAGAATAATGCAGTACATGAACAAGGAATTATAGTTTTGAAAGTTAAATCGGAACAAATGGTCCGACCCAGTTTGATCGGAACTAGCACCCTAAATGGTTCTATAGAAGCTTAAAACCGTAATTTGCCGAAAACCACATATAAATGGAAAAATTGGTTAAAACGATCAATTTTTGTTGGTTCTTCTACAAGCCCAATTCTAATAAAACTAACCAATTATTATTTTTTTAGCAGATTCAAAAGAGAAAAAATTAAGAACATGTCTTACTAAATTCTAATCCCACTTTCCATGAATTGTTTTATTTTTTAGTGTGTTATTACATTTTTTAGTATGTCTAGAAATTAGAAACCTGGATATAAGCTTTCTAATGCATTATTTATTTTATGGTATTTTATTACATTTTACTTATTTTTGAAGTGAACCACGGTTAGATCATGTAAATTGATGATTGAACCCGGTTGGACTTAAACCATCCACCTTACCAGTTTGATGGTCTATCCAGTTCTCAAAACTATTTAGTAAACACCCGCATAAAGAAACCAAACGGTATAAACAATTTTGAAAATGAATAATTGTAGTTACTTAAGTAGTTCAGTAATTTCTTTAAAATACTTTTACCTGAATTAAGTAATTAAGGTTTTCTATTAGGTTTTAATGTTTTATATTATTTATTAAAAAAAAGTTAAGTCATGACTCGGCCCAAGTCACAGGAGTTAGTCGAGTCACTCTTATGACTCGGCCGAGTCTAGTATATAAGGGAGTCACCTACCTGACTCAACTCCTATACCTCAGGAGTGGAGTCAACTTGGCCGAGTCACCGAGTCGACTCGAGGAGTCTGCAAACTATGTTCGGGATCACCATAGTTTTTGGAGCAAGCTAAATTTTTTTTCTCCTAATTAAAGCCCTGTCAGCCGCTTAGGTTCAGTAACTTCACGTCAATGTAATGTTATAGAAAGATAAATCGATATTGTTCTTCGGGCGTGAGCAATATCACATTATGCCATAGCCTATCTATTATCCATGATGTAATCCTTCAGAGGTATCTATGATATAAGGCTCTCCCTTAGTCTTTGGGCTTGTCAATACCTGCCATCCTGCATCACAGAACTTATACCAATCTCATATGCCTTTTGAATATTACCACTGGAAACATGAATTAAGACAAGACATGCATATGCATATAACGCCAATGTTTAAGGCTCAATATTTTTCATTTTTTTTGTCATGAAAAGACAAGGGGCTAGTCAATAGCATTGATCAAAAAATAATAATATGCCAAGGAATGAAAGTAGATGTGATCTAAAGAAATAATGATAACCATACAGTATGAAGTTAAGTGTGTGTCAAGTGAGCCAGTTAATTTATGATTCAAGTTTTAGTGTTTACACCCCGCCTAAGTGTATACTCCACCTAAATTTATAGTCCCCCATTGCTTGACCTTAGTCATAAGACTCCCTCTTCCTATGTATTCCCCATATACATAGCACTCCAAGAACCAATACTCCTAAGCTTACCCCCACATAAGCTAGGAATGCCTCCCATATTTTTATGGTCTACTTCTCCCTTTTTTTTGTCATGAAAAAAAAATAGAGGCCATAAGAAGCACTACATGTATCCAACATAGATAGAAAGTATATGTAAGCACAGATACAAGAACTATAAAAAAACTCTCATGAATAGATAAAAATAAATAGTACATGAGAGAAAGAGGGGACCTAGTCTCAGATAGCTATAACATCGCCATCGTGATCACACGCCTTGACAGTCGACAAAGATATGGAATTTTACTTTCGACAATGCCATGAGACTAGACAGTTGCCTACGTAAGAGCATCTACCACTTGCTTTTTTGATCATCAACATTGCTAGCCTAATTTGCATTTGAAAATCCAGTAATAACTAGAGTGGTATCAAACAGATACCAGAGGTCAAAGTCAACTGTCCTGTGGACATACCGTATGATTCTCCTAGCCACGTTTAGATGAGATCCTTTTGGTGTAGCCTGATAGCAGGAACAAGCACCAATGCTAGTGGCAATGTCCGGTCTACTCATAATTAGATACAACAAACTCCCTATAATACTCTAGTGATATGTCACATCAACATTGAATCCATAAGGATCCTTTGTGATCTTTTTACTAGTGCTATAGAGTATTTGCTGGTTTGGAATTACTAAGTCCAAATTTGATACTAGATCCTAGGAAATTTTTTCTTGATTTAGAAATATACCTTCAGGTGTTTGTCGAATTTGTAATCCAAGGAAGAATCTCAATTCTCCCTCCAAACTCATAAATTTGTGTGATGAGCATGTGACCATCCTTCTACTTGATAAAGAAAGTTTGTGCACACTCCTCCTATCAAAATGATGACCCATCAAGAACCTAAGTAGTCTCTCATGCTAGGCTCTTAGGGCTTGCTTCAGCCCATAGAATGCCTTCTACAATCTAGACACGTAGGTTGACATATGAGGGTCCACAAATCCTTCAGATTGCTCTACATATACTTCTTCTTGAAGTACACCATTCAGGAAGGCACTTTTTGCATCCATTTGATATGATTTAAACTTAAAATAACTACAATAGACAGTAAAATCCAGATAGACTTTAGCTTAGCCATAGGAGCAAATGACTCCTCAAGGTCTATACCTCCTATATGAGCATACGCGTTGGCTACAAGTCTAGCCTTGTTCTTGGTCACCATACCATGATCATCATGTTTGATTCTAAATATCCATTTTGTACCGATGACGTTGTTGTTAGAGGGTCTCTCATTTATGAACCATACATCATTCATCTTGAATTGTTTGAGATCCTCTTGTATAACATTGATCCAGTTTGGATCATTTAAAGCCTCTTTAACTTTCTTGGGCTCTATCTTGGAGGTGAAACAAAGATGACTTAGGATGTTTTCTATTTGCCCTCTTGTCCTCACTCCATCCTATGGATCACCAAGAATATCATTAGGTGATAGTCTTTTTCTGATCATTTTCTCCTTAGGATGAGGTTGGGCTTCATCATCATCAGAGCTTTGTTGTGATGAGAGTACATCTTGATCCTTTCTCATAACACCAATCTGAGAATTTGTGGTTCTCAAATTCCCTTCCATGGTTGCTTCGAATGCACTTGATGGGGAGGTCCTTTTTAACTTGAATTCTTTTTTAAATGTTCAAGAATTCATTGAAGGCGTCAGATTTCTGTCTTAGGAATGTTACCCAAGTAAAACATGAAAAATCATCTAGCACTACCATGAAGTATTTCTTACCTCATTGACTCTATTCTTGTTGGACTAAGTCCATGTGGAGAAGTTTCTAAAGGCCTAGATGTCCCTATTTGGTTTGTTTTATTGTGAGAGACTATTACTTATTTTCCCATTTGACAACTTTTGCATATAGGATTGTCAACTTGGGTCAACTTAGGCAAACCTTAGACTATTTCCTTCTTGCTTAGTCTAGATAGGTATCTAAGGTTGATATGACCTAACCTTTGATGCCAAAGATTAGTCTCTTCCCTTTGAGACATACGACAAGCTCCCAACTCTTGTTTATTAGGTTCTATAACATAGCAATTGTTTCTTGTCTTTAGCTCTTTGACAAGTATTTTATCACCTTCCTTATCCTTAATCTCATACCCGTCCCTTACAAAGTGTACACTATAGCCTTTATCATAGTTTTGGCTGGTGCTAATTATATTGTGCTTTAGGCCTTGCACAAATAGGACATTGGTGAGTGTGAGAATACCGGAGACCTCTATGGTTCCCTTGCCAATGATCTTGACAATGTCTCCATCAAATGTGACACTACTATCTTGAGTTTCCTCAAGATTGACAAACAATGACCTATCTGTGGTCATGTGTTTAGAGCACCCACTATCAAGGTACCACTTTGATATGCTCCTAGCTCTTAGAGCCGTATGGATGACCAAGCATTTTAGCTCATCCTTCCTAATCTATACTTTCTTAAGATTTTATTTTTTATGTTTTATTGTTGGGCTAGATCTTCCTTCTTTTTAAGGTTTCTATTTTCAACATTTTGAAAATAGATTCTCTTGTTGCTATTTTTTCCATTAAATGTTTTTCTTGAAGTTTGGTTTATTTGGGATTTAATGTCATTCATCCTCTTTTTACAATCACATTTCATGTGCCCTTCTAGACTACAATAGTAGCATGAAAAGATTGATCTTCTAGGGACATATGGTTGTGATTGTTTCATGCTAGAAAGTTGAATATGAGAGGATGATTTAGCTCTTCTAGGATTATTTGATTGAAAGCTTTTCTTCCTAGAAGATAGAGCATGAGAAGATTGAGGGGTTCTTCTAGCTTACCCTTTGGGATTTCTAGAAGTAGATGCATTTTTCTTGAAATCCTCTAAAGGAAGAAGCATTATTGGCTTAAAAGCTATTCCATGCCACTTTGGCATATGAATAGGGTTGGGATTTTGGTTTCCCAAAAACCTCACCTTGCTTCAAGGGTGCGTTGCCATTGAATGAAATGTTCTTCTCTTCTCAACCCCATAAGACCTTTGTGATGGTCCTTGAGAAGACACTTTCTCCTTGCTCATATGGGAGGCTTGTGCATTAGCCTTTCCCTTAGTTTTTACAAAGACATTCTTAGTCTTTTGTGAGGAAGAAGTGTGATTGACATTGGAATTGTATCAAAGTCCTCTCATGTCACCATGATCTCTTCCCATGGAGAGTATCTTCTCAATTTGTCATTTCCTTACACTAGCATGGAAAGTGACTTCTTCTTGTCATCAAATTCTTTGATTTGTTTAACTAAGGACTTCCTCCAATTCTATATTTCTTATGAGGTTTTTCTTCCTTATATTCATTTTTCCCTTAATTTGTTGTTATGAATTGACAATGGAAAAAATAAAAGTGGACAAAGTGATCTTGATAAACATATAGGTCCAAGATAGGAATTATCCATAATAGACATGCTAGTCATGTATTATTGGTCAAGATCAATGACCATTATATAGATATACATATTAAAATAGATTTCATGCAATGAACCACAATAATATGTATGGTAGGTCATAGAGACATAAGTGACCTATAATGACGTGTCAATCAAGATCAATATGTCACTAGTGATTTAATGATGTGCATAAGTAATCATAAGATCACAAAGAGTAGTCTATAGACGTGCTTCTATGAAACATACATGTTTCAGGTGTGCTAAGGTGACTTGGACACATGTATATATAAGTATGCTACACAAGATCAAAGCTATCATGATCTATATGATAAACAATTAGGCATAGTAGATCATGAATAGTCACATGCACATATCTTAGGCTAATTTTCTATATGTTTTTAAGATTTTGAGTTGCATTTTCTTAAGCAATGGAATCCAAGTATGTGAATTAGGATTTACCTAGTATGGCTCCACACATGCTTGGGATAATTGACAATTTTATTGTCCTTTGGTCAATTGATCTTCATAGATGATCAATACATTTTATGCTTCCCTATCAAGGTGTTCAATCAAGGTTGATGCCACTCACCTGGACATATTCCTTGATTGCTAGTTTGACTTTGTTCTTTGAGCCAAGATCATCCAATTATCATATTTATGATATTTTGAAGATCATTGCTTTAGGATTCTTTCAATCCAACTTTTAGGGCTTAAATCCAATCTGGATCATCTAAAGCTCTCTTTTCTATGACCGTTATCGGGTCATTTTCATTGTCAAGATACCATTTTGACATGCTCTCAACTCCAAAATAGGATCTGAGTTCATCTCTCTTCACCAAAATCTTCTTGACCCATCTTTCTTGGATCTTGATTTCTCTTGGGTGGATCATTTTCTTTTTCTTTTGACAATGATGTTTGGGTTCTAAAAATTGATTTTTTCCTTTTTAGATTTTTTGCATTTTGAGTCTTTTGAGAATATGTTTGATTTATTCTCCTAAACTCTTGAGGACATTGGGAATACAAGTCTCTTTGTTTCTTAATGCACCCAAACCTTATATGGTCATCCAATCTACAATAGTGGCATGTGATTAGATGTCTTCTAGAAGTTGAGTCATAGCCTATTAATAGGCTAGATACTTCTTTTCTTCTTTCATGATGAGTAAAAGTTTTGTTCTTGAAAAGAATATCGTCTTCCACCATACATCATGGTTTGTGGGAAGACATTAGCTTTACTTTTGCCTTTTGCAAAGGCATTCTTTGGCCCCTTTTTGAAGATAAAAGGTTGGGTATTTCCAGAACTAAATCCCAAATTTCTCCTTACTCTTGCTTCTTTGCCCAATATTTTCATTTTTTTTTTAAATTTATATTCCTTTGGGTAAGGAGACTAAGATATTTCTTCCCATGCTCTTTTAGTTCATTTACTTGAGCAAGTAGATCAGTTGATCTTTTTGATAGTTCAGAGCATGCAAGGTCAAGACTCTTTTTGTTCTCTTCTAAAGATATGACTTTTTGTTCAAGTTCAAGAGTCTTATTGGACAAGATATAATTGTCCTAAGCTAGTTTCTTCTTTTCTATATTCATATTTATTATTTCTAGTTTGAGGAATGTTTTTGCCTCACTTAGTCTCTTTTCTAGGAGATTTATATTATCTTTTAAGCTTTAATGCATTTTTCCTAGGTTGAAAGCCAAAGATCTCAATTCTAACTCTCTTATTCTTTTTTTTAGTTCTTCATTTTCATTTGGGAGATTAGAATTTATCTTAAGTAACTCATCATTCTCAACTAGATATTTATATTGATTTTCATCAATCTTGTGAAGGTTTAGTTCTAAGGAATGAGTTTTTTCCTTTTAGTTATTTTTCTAACTTTTTAAAATTTTTATTTTCTTGAGTTAGACTTGTGGTTTGCTTCTTTAATGTCTTGATGGTCTTGGCTAACTCTATGTTTTCTTTATAGAGTTTGTTGAAGGTTTCTTGGATGTCCTCTTTATCCTCACCTTCTTCTTCATTACTCTCGGATTCTCTTTAATTATGTGAATCCTTAAGAGTACCAAAGGTCACAAGAACTTTGGACCCAAGTGAGGTGCTTTCGTCACTAAGCAATGTTTTATCTCTTGATGAAATTAAAACTCTCATGGGTTTTCTCAATAAGCTCCCATGCTTCTTTGGCGGTTCTCAACACACAAATTCTATGGAGTTCATCTGAACTGAGGGCACGACAGATGACATTTAGTACATTGAGATTTTCACTATAAGCCTTCATTTTGGATCTTTCCCAGTCACTTTTAGGAGTGGAGGATTTGGTGTAGCCTTCCACTACAAAACTCCAAACTCTATAGTCCATGGCATTAAAGAAAATCTCCATACAAAATTTCCAAAGGCTATAGTCACTTCCATTAAAGAATGAAGGTGTGTTGATGGACACACTACCATCTTCCATGGCCATCTAGAGTTTTTCTAGGATTCTATCTAGGTTAATTTTGTAGGATCTAACTGAAGATGTTAAGCCCTATATGAGTAATCTAGGCTCTTATACCAATTGAAATACCAAGTAGGTTTATCCTAGAGGGGGGGTGAATAGAATTTCTAAATTTCTTTAACCCCTTTAAAGATGTTAGGATTGATTTTAATTCAATTTTTATCTTCATGGAATTAAACCAAGTGAGTGTGTGCTACAAAGTGTCTACTCAAAAATATTATCAAACACATGGTGTCCAAGAGTAACTATAAGCTTAATAGTAAAGAGATAAGCAAACACACAATCAATCCACATAACGAGATTTATAGTAGTTCAACCACGCCAGGGCCTACATCCACTTTTAACTACTCAATTTTTTTAATCAACCTTTTACAATGATATAAGGTAATAAGAAAACCTTAATTTACGTGCTTGGTCGCTTTGGCAAGCACGACTTTGATTGTCTCTGAGCCAAGGTCTTACAATTTATCACATGACGTCTCCAACCATTGATACAAGGGTAAGGTATATGGGCACACCTTAAACTACGTGTTTGGTGTCTTCAGTAAGCACGACCTTGGTTATCTCTAAGCCCTGGACTTACAGTTCGTCATACGGCACCTCCAACCTTTGACACAAGGGTACAAGTCTACTACCAATGTGGTTCTCAAAAACCGAATGTACCAAGATATAGTCCAAATTTGGGAATTGAAGTCTTAATTTAATGTGGCTCTAAAATAGCCAAAGATACAATATGGTCAACCTAGGGAATCACAGTCCCTATGCAAGTAGTGGCTCTCAATAGCCAAATATGCCAATATGGTCAAGTAAGGGAACCAATGTCCCAATGTAGATAGTGGATCTTAACTAACCAAATATACAAAGTGTATGGTCTCTACTCAATACTAAGGTAGTGTGTGAATGCCTCAAATGAAGGCAAATATGCAAGTAAATCACACAGCTAAGTATGGCCTCTAGAATAGACAAATATAAGTGAGGCTCATAAGGCTTTTATCTCTTGGAATGGTTTTCCAAGGATTCACATGTAGAGTAGTGGTATAGATATACAATAAGCAAAATCTAACCACAAACTACCTATAATGTAAACAAACTCCAAAATATAAGCAAAAGCTAAACCTCAACCTTTTAGGTTGGGAGTTTGTATGCTTGGAGTGAAGGAGCAACCGTCTTTGTCCTTCCTCATCTCTTCTCTTGCAAAAGAAGCCTCTTTTGTGCCCTCAAGAGAGAAAACCGACTCTCTTCTTCTCATTTAATTGATTGGAAGCTTGAGTGAATGAATGAAGAGAGTGTAGAGCTTGCAGAGCTCTTGTTTTTGCCCAAAAAAACCTCTTTCTTTCCCATATTAAACCTATTTTTTCAAATTACCTTAAACCCTTAGGTTTAGAAAAGAAAAATGCTCTTTTACAGGGGTGAAGAGTGCCCCAATCTGTTGGATTACAATATTTGAAAACGAGTAACTCTTTAGAGTCTTAGATTTTTTAAAAGTGGAGTTTAAATTTCAAAAAATGCGTGAAGGGAATAAAAGTTTGCGTTTGATAAAATTTTCCCCGTGATTGATCAGGCCACGATCCTTCTCGTGATCGATCATGGCTGATAGGGCCTAGCTCTCGGATGTCTAAGAAAGTGGCCCAATCTGGGGTCGTTATTGATCACGAGATCCGTGATGAATCACACCATAATCGATCACGAGATCTCTAATTGATCATGACCTGATCATTCCAGTTAGAAGGAGCTCATTGATTCGATTGTTTTGAGTACTCGTGGGTTCTTAGGGTACATCGGGATCAAAGTTATGGTCATTTTAACTTGAGATGTCCATACTTATTTCTCGACTCATTTTTCACTGGGGGGTTTTTGAGCAATTGCACCTAGGGGCATATATTGGTCTTAAAGCCTTCCTATGATAAAACCTTGGTCTTTGGGGGTCTCCTATAGTAGCCACACAATACCCATTTGGTTTTATACCTGATTTACCTTTTGAACTCAAAGATGGTGACTTGGCTCTTCCTTGACACATCTCTTTGGCTCTTCTTGGGTTCTTTGCTTGATATGCCTTGACTTGTAGCACTGGAACCTCTTCCTGGTCAAGGTGATGTCTCCACATTAGACACTCATAGACTCACTCATTATACATAATATTCATAGCCTATCACCTAGATTTGGAATGAAATTGACAAATTACATAATGACTTAATAGATTTCATCCTTGGAGATTTTCTTTCTCCTTGATAAATCCTTGCATTTTCTAGTAGGAAATTTCTTTCTAAAGTTTTTGTCATTTTCTTATAGAATTTCCTAAAGCCCTTTGTGATATAAGCTACCTCATCTTGGGACTTATCTTCCGGTTTAGATAGATTTTCCACTTTAAGAGTAATTCCCTTTTTTTTTTACACTTGACTTGAGTGTCATTCGAAGGTTTGTAGTGACCCTTCAAGTTTTTCTACTACTAAGGTGTCTATGTCTTTACTTTTGTTAATAACAGCCACCTTGGGTTTAAACCTTTCCAGAAGTGACTTAAATATTTTTCTTATTATTGCTTCTGACTTTAGTGCATCTACAAGACATGCCTTTGAGTTCACAAGGTCTTGGAGCTTAGTGTAGAAGTCGATGAATCACTTATCTTCTTCCATTCTAAGTTACTCGAACTTAGTGGTAAGCATTTAAAGTTTGGACTTCTTTACTCCACTAGTTCCTTCATGGGTTACCTCTAGTAGGCCGTATGCATCATTGGCCATTGTGAGTGCACAAATGCGTCAAAACTCATTTTGACTTATGACAACAAATATGACGTTTAATGCCTTATAGTTAGCAGTGTGTGCCTTCTTTTAAATGCATCTCACTCCGCTTCTTGAGTTATGTGTCTTTTTCAACCTTGCTAGACTGACATCCACATGGACAAGTCCATGGCTTGAAGGAATGTACTCATCTTTTTTTTTTCCAATATGGATAATTACTCTCATCGAAGAATGAGGGTTTTGTAGTAGAGTATGATTCTTCCAGGTTAGCTATCTAATGTTTTTCTCTAGGGATTTGGATCTTTCCACTCCAATTGTTAGACCGTATAAGAGTAGCCTATGCTTTGATACCAATTGAAAGTCTAGTTTTAATCCCAGAGGGGGGTGAATAAGATTTATTAAAATTCTTTTAATTAACACCCCACTTTAATTTTCAATTAAAGATGTTATATGCTTGTTTGGAAATTGTTGCACTTAATTGTTAGATTAATTCTTTAGTGATTATAAGTGTAATGATATGGCAATGTCCAATTTTATCTTTCAATTAATTAATTACAAGAAAATTGTAAATGTGAAGGATTGCATAATAATTGCTAAGTATAACATGCCATGTAAATAAGAGAGACAATTTTCACACCACAAGCATTTGACACATAACACAATATTTATAGTGGTTGGGCACGACAACCTACGTCTGCTATCAAAGACTCACCACCAAGCTACTTAATTTTATTAGGATTGTCACAATATAATCAAGGTTAAAATTAAATAAAACCTAATCTACTTGCAATACTAGTGATTACTCTAATCACTTACAAGCTTTACACTCAATGTCTCCAACGAGTGTAGTTTATACTCCCAATGTCTCCGATGGGAGTTTGGTCTACACTACCGGTGTCTTCGGCAGTAGTGCTTTTGATCTTTAAAGAAAGCCAATACAAATTACCTCTTTGTAGGTTGGTGTATTTCTTACTAGCCTTTGAAGTGGATTACTCCTTGTAGAGCTAATATGCCTTAGCTTCTCACCAAGCTCCCAAGAGTTGCTTTCTTGCTTCTATGAGCTTCAAACTAGGGTTTACTTGTGAGTAAACCCTCTTCTTGTTTTCCTCTTTGTGTTATTCAAATATGAGTTTTAGGGAAGGACTTTAATGGATCTTGCCTTTTGATTCTTCAATGGAAGCTCATAAATAAGAGCCTTTGGTTGTTGGAAGGATTGAATGCCTTTGAATGCTCTCTCTCTTTTTTTCTTAAAATCTCTTTGTGTGTGTTAGAGAGGCCATTTGAAGCCCTCTTACACTTGTGGCGACGAGCATAGTCGTACACACATGATTTGACATCTTTCTCAATGGGCAAATAATCCCTGTCTCTCAAAGTATATATATTATTTGAATTTCTACAACATCGGATAGATCCAATTAGATTGGATGGATTTGGCATATTTGATGGATCCGATGGTGCAATCAGTTCAAAAAATGACTAGTCGGGTAACCTCAAATCGATCTGATTTGGCCTCAGATAGATCCGCTAAGTAGAGGATCGATCTGCTAAGTTCAGATTGATCAAACCCCCCATTGGATAAATCCAATCCCCCTGTCTTTCAACCTTTATGCCCCTAATAGATTCCTAAACACTATAGGACCTATGTGTAAGACATGGGTTGGTCCAATGACCCTCAAAAGGGTCTTTAGGTCTTGTTAACCTAAGTCTAACATCTTCTTTACCTTGATATACCTTTCATGAGCATGCAGATGCTTGAATCTTCAAGTCTCGGACCTTGGTAGTCTTGAGGGTCATCCTTCCTTGTGGCTTCAAGTCCTTGGAGTATGTCTTTATTTCTTAGGCACAAGGACTATATAGATTATAGACATGACTAAAATATGCAATATTCTCATGCCATGCCTAATCTACCTCTTCATGTATTTTCTAATCTATGAATTTGACAATTTACATTTACATAAATCACTTTATGGGTGGACCATAGGCAACCATTAAGGGGCATACCAAATCCCTCCCAGTGAAAATCGCTCCTTAAAAAAAATGTAAATCACTTTTTCAATGGTACATGTCCGTACCTACATATTGGCAGACCTTAGTTGTTTGTTAAGGGGGTGCACCAAATCCGCGCCATAAAATATGTGTACCTAAAAAGAGACATGGGGACAAACAAATTTGAATGTAAGAGATCCTTTATCTTCTTTTCTCTTCAGTTTCTTGGTACAACCACCTGGGCTCATGGTAGCATCATACAGTGGGATCCACACCATTGATGGTGTCTACCCACATAATGCTAAATGTAGACAGAGAGGCCCCTGCCTTCTTTAAAAAAAGCGATGCCGCAACCAATCCTAAAGATGTTTTTTGTTTTGTATGGCTATGTGGGCCTACATCAACAACTGCTCACCTCACCCAACCCAACCCAACCCAACCCGATGCCATAACCCAACCCAAGAAGGTGATTCTACTACACATTGCTCACACTCTCTCCCCTCCAGGGTTTCAACCCCAGGCCTTAGCCACTCGAGCATGGGTCACAATCCTTAGAACTTTTCCAAAGAGCTCCTAACCGGTCACCAATCTCATGATCGGTCATGTTGTGACCAGTCACCAATCTCCTAATCAGTCATGGCATGACTGGGTCATGCACAAGTCATGGCATCACTGGGTCACACATGGGTCACGACCTAAAAATTTGAAAAATTGCGAAATGATGTGGATTTCTCTTATTTGACCTCCACACATGTGGGATCTTATTTTAGACTAATTCTAATCTCTATTAGACCTCATTTAGGTCTATTAGACCATTTAGAACATAAAGAGGAAGAGAAAGAAATTGGACAGGTTTGGGAGAGAAAGGGAGTTCTTCCCAAATTTGGTAAGTTTCACTCCCAATTTTGAAAATCTGTTAGAATAAGTATTTTCTTCCGAGATCTAGCCTAAATGGTTATGGATTTAAGTTCCCTATCTTAGTTTATGTATTCTAACCATGGAATACCTTGTTTTCTTATAGAGAAACGAGATTTGGACAAAGGAAAGAAGCTTTTGGTGGAGGATCCTATTCAAAACCAAGATTAGAAGAATTTAGTGAGTGAATATGCAATTTATGTTGCACATTCCTTTCTTAGGTTCATAGAGATGTGATTCAATTTTTATTTTGCAAAAATTTGTGCTTTATCATTTATGGAAATGGTTTGGGTGAGTTGATATGCATTTTATGTTCATTTTCCTTTCTTAGGATTGTAGATTTGATGTTTCTAAGCTTTGTCTTGTTGGATTCATCTCTGTTTCCTTTTGTGAACGATGATTTCTTGGTGATGGATCTTAGTTTCTTGATGTGAGCATGTTAGTAATCTCCTTATTGGTTTTTTTGATTTCTTGGGTTATGAAATTGTGTTCTTGTGGATGGGGCTTTATGGAATGGTTTGAATGGTCTCTAATTTATGTGAAGGAGTTCGAGAACTTGATCTACATGAGTTATAGGGATTAGAAGGATCTTTGTGTTGAAGATTGGGTTTCCCTTTGATTTTCCTCTTGAACTCCTTAATTTTTGATAAAATGCATCTTACTGTTTTCCCTCACTATGTATATGACCTTTGGATGCCTTTGGATTCTTTGCATGAGCTTATTGTTCTCTTTAGTTAATTCTTTCAAATACATGTTGGATTATAGAAATTTGTGATATTCTATGGATTCCCACGTTAGAATATTAGAACCTTGATGCATCATATTGGGTTTTGCATTGTTTGAGAGCTTGTGGTAGCATGCGTACTTTGTCTTTGGCATGGTTTGCTTTGGTATTTTCACAAGGCATTTCACTTGGACTTCTTCATGAGTTTTGGAAACATTTAGGCTATTTGGTTTGTCGTAGATGGTATTTGGCATGAAAATATTTCACTTTCATGAACATCATATACGCCTTTGGATTGGTACAAGTATTTATATTTTCCATACTAGTATTCGGCCCTTACATGGGTTATATGATTTGTTTTGTCAAAGACCCTGTACATGGGTTATATATGATTTATTTTGTCAAAGGCTCCTACTTGGGTTATATGTAATTGTTTTTTCGAAGGTATTAATTTCCCACTCATAGGGCGGTATGTGAGACCTCAGAGACATGGATGCCCTACTCGTAGGGCGATATATGAGCACTCAGAGACAAGGATGCCCCACTCGTAGGGTGGTATGTGAGCATTTGTAAGCTCCACTCATAGGGTGATAGGTGAGCATTTGTAAGCCTCACTCATAGGGTGGTATGTGAGTATTCAGAGATGTGTATGCCCAATCGTAGGGCAGTATGCGAGAATTTAGAGATGTTTATGGCTTACTCGTAGGGTGGTATGTGAGCATTCACAGATGTGTATGCCCCACTTATAGGGCGGTATATGAGCATTCAGAGATGTGTATGCCCCACTTGTAGGGCTATATGCGGGCATTCAAAGACTTATGAGTTCCATCTTAAGGAGGTGGGTTATTTGTCGGAAGGCCACCATTTTGCATTTGGTTTCAGTTTGGTAGGGACCTCTTTTAGTTTATTTACATATATTCTTGGTAGTTGACGAAAAACATTATGGGTTGGCATATGGTATATAGTATTTGGCATGCGGCAGTATTTAGCATGTGGAACATAGTATTCGGCATGTGACATATAGTATTTGGCATATGGTATGTAGCCTTAGTATATGCATGTTTTGATACTAACTTGGTTTAGTTTCTCATTTAGTTATTTTGGAGCATGAATATAATTGATTCTAGTAGAGATACATGCATATTATTGTTGATGCATGCATTTATGTACTCTGATTCTCTCATCTACTTTAGATCACTTTGTTTACTATTATACCTGCTTTGCTTCCCTTTTATGTTGTATAAACTACATACCCTCCCCCTAATCCCGTTAAGCTTACCCCAATTAATACCACCTGCAAGTGATTAGGCGTATAGGTTAGACCGTTCTTTGGGGCGATGGTGAATTTTTGAGTTGGGCAGCTAGCCTAGTTATTCTATCTTTAGTTTTACATTCAGTATCTAGTTTACTTATTTTGGATGAGAGACATATACACTATGTTATTTTGAGATGGGCCCCTTTAAGGATGAAATTTGTATACATTTATATTGTGGGCATGTCAAGCCCCTTTACCTTGGATATTAGGATGTTTGGATTTGATGTTATGTTATTATTTTCACTACACTTGGAATATGACTGTTATTATTATTCTCCTACAATATGATTAGTTTAAATAGACTTAAATGGATATAAAAAGGAAAAGAAAATCATTTTATATGGTAAGTGATGCAAATATGTAAGAGGGTTGATGATACATCCGATCTCATTAGCCTATTCGTTATGAGAAACGGGTTCATGGCGGGTCATTCCCATGTCATGGATCTAGACCCAGCCCACTAAACGGTTCATGGATTTGGGTTGTGACAGATAGAGAATGCCTAGGGATTTGATTTTGGCCTACATTAATCTATTAGCTAACAATAAGACATGATAATCAGATTAGACCACATCATTAAAGATGATATTATTCATGTTTAATCAATAAATGATACATGGCTAAGAATAACATTTATTAGAAAACTTTCTGTCACCAGAATTTGAATTAAGACATTTAAAAAATCATTCTTTTTAAACAATACAAAATGTAAGAGAAAATAAGACAATTCGGATCTTCTCCCCTAATTGTTAAACTTTTGTAAGGGGTGGCAAGTCGTGTTGGCAGGTTGGGTTCGTGTCTCATAAGGGTACACGACTATATGGCTC
>JAOXJP010227331.1:0-11322 GCA_025762735.1 Platanus orientalis | reverse complement strand
GGCCTATGAAATTTAAGTATAAAATAGATAGACCAAATCATGTAAAGTGAGTTTATCAAAAATAAAATATAAAAAAAATCATGTAAAGTTGATTTTTAATTAATCTATTATTATATTATGTGATTTTTTTAGTATCGCACAATATTTTAAAAAATAGTAATAATAACTAAATTTTAAGGCAGAAGAAACTGGACTCTATTAATCCTTGGATTGGGTTGAAATCCAGTCAATCCATGTGTATCTTGTATGAAATTTTGGAAAAAAAATTATTTGATCAAAAAAATTTCTCGAGTTTCAAAAGGAAAATCAAAAGTTAATCTTTCAAAAGGCCCTTTAAAGGCATAAATCAATCTTGTTTTTCATGCATTTGAATGCTATTTCAAAGATTTTTGTTCAATCTACAAAGAAAATAACAAAAAGTTGCAACCCACCAGAATGAAGAAAGACTTGAGAAAGGCTTCAAATCTTCGATCCAACAATCTAATTAATTTGTACTGAAAACCCACAAATGGAGTGGTTGTTTTTTGCTTTAAAATACCACCAAAAAGAATTTTGAAGCAAACTCAAAGTAATAGGTAGGGTGGCTATAACTCATAAGTATGTAAAGTTTGACTTGAACATTTTTTATTTTTGAGCAGGTAAATTAAAAAACATATATCAAAATTATAAGCGAGTGTATATACAAAAGGTGGTATCCTCTAGAGAAATTCATTAAGAGCTTCAAGAAATTATAAAGGAGCTAATATGAGTTCATCTAGAGAATTACATGGGGAAGCGAAAAAATTAGCTGGTTGGTTTGCTTCTCTCCAAATGTGGTGAATAGACACATCTTCAAATGTTTTTTTGCTAAGGAAAGATTTTATTAAAAAGGAAGTTCCATGAGAGATAAGCCCATAGGACAGGAAAGAAAATATTATGAAATCCCACGCCAAAAGCCAACTAAAATATTTTACATTATGAAATTCCGGGAGGTGCAACACCCAATAATACATCAGGGATAAGGCATTCATAGGAAGACGATACGGGGAGATCACTTTGTCTTCGAAAATATGGGAGTTACGCTCCTTCCACATGAACCATGCTATGATTAGAAGCACCCCAGACCAAATAATCTTTCCTTTCTTTGAAAGGGCATCGTTTTCTCCACTCCCCACATTTCTAATAAAGAGTCAAAGGTAGCGGGCATCGCCCACCATCTATTGAACCTGTGCAAGAAATAACCCCAAACTTTCCATGTCACAAAGCAGTGGAGAAAAAGATGAGATATTGATTCCTTATGGCAAAGGCACATGGAACACCTATTTGCTAAATGGAACCCACGGACCTTCAAATTGTCCCCCATTAGGACCTTCCCCAACCTTACCAACTAGAGAAGGAACCTGGCCTTGGAAGGCCATACTGATTTCCATATTCTCATAAATTGACACGGCCTGGAAGGAGAAAGAGAGGGAACCAGCCCCTTGTAGCACAAATTTATAGAAAATTTACCTTTGGGGTCCAATGACCATATACGAATATCATCATTTGAGAGATTACCAGGAAGACTGTAGTGCAACATCTCGATAAGGGGGGACAGTGGGGGCCTCGGTTTTCACACGACGGGTGGACCTCTTCAAAAAGTGGTCCACTCATCACGGGCCTAACCCATGATGTTTTGGAGTCGCCACCAATCTTTTTAAAGATGTGACTAGACATCTATTTAAAAAAAATACATTTTTTATTTTAAAATTCATTTTAAATATTAGACTCCATTTCAAATTGACCAACTTAAGGATTTTGGGTGAGTGGTTCAGTTATGAGCCAGGGAAGGTGTTAGGCACCCTAGTCCATCCGCATATGAGGTTACCTACTTAAACCGGTTCAGAGTATGGGTCTATATGTCTATGTATGGTTGGTTCACAATTGTGTTTTATCTTTGTAAATAGGTGTCGTATATGTGCAACATGGTTGACCTTCTAACTAGTGCATGTGTGTGTGTTAGTGTATAAAACATTAAACCATTTAATCACCCAATCATCTACTTACATGGATTTAATAAAAGAAATAACAAAAAATGGAAAGGTAGGGGTACATACCTTAAGTTTCTTCCCATGTAACCAACTGAAACATAAGAGGGTTGGGACATAACACATATACAATATACACAAATAGCCACATAACATTCATATAGTACGACATTAGAAATAAATAAATAAATAAAAATGAAGGTGAATTCAAACATAGACATATTTAATTCAACCTTAGTAAATTAGGTTTAAGAGGGTCAATACATTGCCATCACTTGTATGTGACACGGCGTTGATTGAGGATTTTTTGGTCAATAAATAAAGGTCCCAAGATCGTGTCAAAAAATTAGGTATATGTATGAATTTATGGAAATATGTTCCCCTAGATGATGGCTACGTATCACATGGGTAATGGTCTGATATCTTTCTATTCAAAGTATAGATGATGACCCTTCTACACCTTACATAAATATCACAATTAATTACAAAATAATACCTTATATGGATATTTATAATACAAAAGTATTTTTTTATCCGCCAAAAAAAACTTTATTAAGACAAAAGGGAGAAGGATACAATAGGGATGAGAAATCCCATAAAAAGCGGCACCCTTAAAAAAAGAGGCACAACAAAGGGACTCAAACCAAACTCAATAAATACTGATGGAAGTGGCCCAATTCCTAATCAGAGCTCCTTCAGCGAGGCCATCATACCCTTTACATCTTCTTGCCCATAAAATAATCAACTCTTTGGCTCGACGATATACTTGGTATGCCGGTTCCTTGTGCCCCTAGAAAACCTTGTTGTTTCTTTCCTTCCAAAGAGCCCAACATATCACAGCCGGGGCAAGTTTCCAAATTTGATGACCCATATCATTGAGGGCAGCTGTTCTCCACCCATAGAGGAGGTCCATTAAGTTTGAAGGAGCCATAAAAGTTAGACCAAAGTCCTTAACCACACCACACCAAATTTCTCAAGAAAATGTACAATGAAGCATCAAGTGGGAGCAAGACTCAGAGTGCTAGTAACATAGTAAGCAAATACTATGCATGTAGAAGCCTTTTCTCCACATCATATCCATAGTTGAGATTTTGTCCAAGGCTGCCATCCATATGAAGAATTGGACTTTGAGGGGAGTTGCTTTATACCACATAGTATTCCAAGGACCCTCTACCTCTCCTGCATTTGCCAAGAACTCATAACAAGATTTAACAGTGAAGATGCCCCCGGTCCTATGGGCCCACAAGCCAATGGTCCTCTCGGTCTAGACTTATGCTGACATTTTGAAGTCTTTCTAAGAGATGAGCTACCCTCGGGATCTCCCAATCAAATGATGCCTGTCTAAGGGTTGGCTGCCACACAACCTCCCCTCCCAAAACTGAATAACAAGAAGCAATAACTTCGTTCGGGGCCACTGCCATAGCATAAATATCTGGGTACATCTCCTAAAGAGGCCTATCCCCGCACCATGCATCCTTCCAAAAACTAATGCGTCTACCATCTCCCACCTCAAATTTAAGGTCATCCTTAAAAGAGTTGAGCTAAGTCAAGATGCCCCTCCAAGGACTCCATCCAAAGGACCCCCTTAGGATTGTTAAGTTCTAGCTGTCCGAGTAGCCGTACTTGGTTGCCACCACCTGTTTCCATAAACTCTCTTCTTCCTGGCTAAAACGCCACAACCATTTGCAAAGCAAAGTCCTATTCATGGGTTGTGTTCTTCTCACCGCCGTCCCCCCTTTATTCTTAAGAGTGCACACCCTTTCCCAGGCTACCAAAGACAGACCCCTATCCTCCTCCCCTCCTCTCCAAAGAAAGCTCTGTTGAATCCACTCCATCTCTAAACAAACTTATGCCGGGGCCACCAATAAAGAAAGGAAGTGGATTAGAATACTCGCTAGGCATGATTTGATAAGTGTGAGTTTGCCCCCTTAGATAAGAACCAAGCCTTCTAACCATTCAATCGTTTTCTCAACCTCTTGATCACCGGGTTCCATATCTCTTTCTTCTTGTACGTGGCTCCAAGAGGGAGACCGAGATAGGTGGTTGGAAGACTTCCCATTCTGCATCCCAAATCCCTCACGAGCTGGTCCAAATTTAGAACATCCCCCACCGCAAATAGGGAGCTCTTGCCCAAGTTCAGACTAAGACTTGACACCACCTCAAAACACCGAAGCACACATCTCAGCATTCTAATATGACATTGAGAGTTGTCACAAAAAATTATGGTGTCATCAGCAAACGGAGGTGGGACACAGTTAACCTGGGGCCCACCGAGAATCCCTCGATCATGCCCACCATCACTGCCCTCCCAATCAAAGCACCAAGAATTTCTGCTACTAAAAGGTATTAAAGGGGGGATAGAGGGTCACCTTGATGTAGCCCCCTACTACATCCAAAATGGCCCTGAGGAACCCCATTGATCATAACTAAGAAGGACGCCAGACTGAAACAGCTCTACATCCATTCTCTCCATCTCACTCCAAAACCACATCTCCTTAAAACATACATCAGAAAGTCCCAGTTGACATGGTCGTAGGCCTTTTCTATGTCCAGTTTGCAAAACACCTCCGGTTTTCAAGCATCAACGCATTCATTCGCACAAAGAACTCCATCCATCATAGTTCTCCCTTAAGGGAAAGCCCCCTGCTCCTTAGACACAACTTATGGAAGCACTTGTTTCAACCTTAAAGCCAAGCATTTGGATAGGATCTGTAAGTACTTCCCACTAGACTCACCGGTCTAAAGTCTGTAATACAATCTACTCCTTCCTTCTTAGGAATTAAGGCAATATAGGTGGCATTACTCCCTTTATCCAAGAAGCCATTCTCATAGAAATCTTAAATAACCAGCATTAAATCCCCTCGGATCACCTCCCAACATGCTTTGTAGAAGGCTAGAGTAAACCCATCCGGGCCTGGGGCCTTATCCCCATCCATAAGACAAACAACCTTCTTCACTTCCTATTCCTTAAATGGTCTCTCCAACCAATCAGCTTGACCTTCTTTAAGTTGGGGAATCTGCAAACCATCCACTCTCGGCTTGCACCATTTATCGTCTGTGTATAGGGTCCGAAAGAAGTCCTCCACATGTCTTTTTATACCTTCCTCATCCTCCACCCTGCCATTTCCCACTTGAAGGCTATAAATGCCATTTATTACCCTTCTCACATTTGCCATCTTATGAAAGAATTTTGTATTGTTGTCCCCTTCTTTAACCAAAGCACCCTTGGATTTCTGACGCCACATGACTTCCTCCATAGCCAAAACCCTCTCATACTCCATGTGAGCATCATTCCTTGAATTCTTCTCAATTTCTGACAGTCCCTCCAATTTTTCTTTTATATCCCACTCCATAATAGTTTTAATATTCATTTCTTTCCTCCTATCAATATGCCCAAACACTTCCCGGTTCCAAGTGCGAAGATGCGTTCTCACCCCTTTTTAACTTTAAATGGAATCTTTGACCTGGAGGCCCCCTAACATCCATCTCCTCCGACCAGTCATACACCATCTCCACAAAACCCTGCTGCATGAGCCACATATTCTAAAACCTAAAGGGGAAAGGACCAGTGATACTCCTCTCCTCACCTCCTTTCAGGAGGATGGGTGTATGATTTGAACCGGTCCTAGGTAAAGCACAAACTGTCGTAGGTGTAAAATATTTTTCCCAATCCACTGTGATCAGAAATCGGTCCAACTTAGTGCAGGATTGTCTTGGAAATTGGACCATGTGAATTTAACTCCCAAGATAGGAACATTGATGAGTTTGTAGTGATCGACAAACTCACAAAACATGTCCATCCCTTTGGTTCTCCTCATCGCCCTATTCCTCTTGTCCAAGAAGAGGACCTCATTAAGATCGCCCCCCACACACCATGGCAGGTCCCATCTATCCCTAATTCTTCCTAATTTAGTAAGAACTTCCTTAAAGTGAGTACCCCCTGGCGGCCCATATACTCTAGACACCATCCACTTCTGATTTTCCCCTTTCAAAGCAACCACTAAACTTGCCAAGAAGTTGTCCACCCAAGCCTCACTCTCTACCACCACATCCTTGTTCCAAATTAGCAGGACCTCGCCCAAAGCTCCCATAGAAGGTAAGGCAATCCATCCAGGATTTGGGTAATGGCAGAGGGTAAGTACTATCTCCTTCTCCACCTGCATCAATTTGGTTTCCTATAGGCATACAATCTCTGGGTTATTCTTCTTAATTAACTCTTTCACCAACCTGCGTTTATCTTGGCTCCCAAGACCCCCTTACGTTCCAAGATAATACGTGACACTTCATGGGCAACTAGCTCGTGTCCCCCTAATCTTTCTCATTGACCCTGTCCCCTCCAAACCATCATTTTTTCATATGATAGGCCCCAACTAAGATTTTTGACTTCCCGTGGAATTCTTTCCCTATCCTCTTTGTCCCTCAGATTCCCTGCCTCTCTACGAGCAATAGATCTCTTTTCCTGCTCAGCAAATAGATCCCAGGTAGCTTGTTCCAGGCCATCGAACGATACCCCCAGAACTTCACTGACCACTCCCATCTTTTGCAACACCCACTCTGATACCTCCGCTATGGGAATTGCGTCCAAATCTGGCTCCTGCCATGCCACCAGCTGCAGCTGTCTACCATGGTCTAATTTTACAGTCTCTCTAATGGAGTAACGAAATGTCTTCTCATAGTGACCTTTCCATCCATGATCCTCCTTTGACCCTCCACAAATCCTTGGGTCCCCTTGTTGGTTTCCCTAAGGCAATTCACCTGACCCCCTCGCCTCATCGATCGCACTTGACTCCCTTCCTCTACCCCAACTCCTGGTAATGCATGGGGTCTGTTCATATCCCCCCTGATTCAAGAAACTCCAGTCACATAGCTCCTTCCCATCCCAATTCGTCCCAACCGCCTCCCATAATTGTCCCAGGCCCTCCCATTGACCCTCAAATGTTGGTTGCCTACGTATTGCACATTAGCCCTCCCCCCATGGCCAAAGCGGAAGTCTTGGGATGTCATGAATCACCATTTTCATCAATGTCAGCCCTAGGTAGGGCAGATGGCATGGAATGATTGCCCTTCCTTCTTCACTCGCGATCTGCTTAGTTGTGTTTGATGTACCCCCCAAGTTCCCTTCTTCTCCCAGGATCGAGTTCCCATCTGGATCAGCTGTCACGGGCAAGAGTGGGTTGTTGATCTCCATGTCAGACTTCATTGGGGGCAACCCTGTTCTCCCCTCTTTTGATCAATTTAAGGGATACAGTTCATTAATAGTACCTCTGTCCCCCTCCACCTTATGTCCTACTTCCAAAAGGCCCTCCCGATTCTCCATAATATCACCTAGCTCCTCCTGGCCTTTCGTTAAAACATCTGGCCCCTCCCGCCTTCCTGCATTATTCCCGAGCACCTCCCAATTATGCCTATTTACACCGAACCCCTCCCACCCTTCCGTCATTACATCAGGCCCCTCCCGCCTTTATGAGTTATCATCTAGACCCTCCCGCCTTACCAAAATATCATCTGGCCCCTCCCGCTCTTTTGGGATTATTTCGGCCCCCTCCCGCCTCATATTCTGACCAAAAAGGCCCTCCATCACATTCTTTTGGATGGGTGCCACCTGTTCCGTGGGCTCCACCCTTGTCACCTAGTTATATTAAGGCACTAATACCTCCTTCCCTCGAAACAGCTCCCGATTACGCACCAGGGTTGTTTCCTCCTCCCTGTTATCCACCCCCAAGAAGGCCAACAGCACCCAGTCCTTAGTGGAGGGCTTGTCCACCATGTCACCCTTATTGACAATCTTTTATACTCTTGTTGTCGATGTCCCCTTTTTCCGCCAAACATAGCTCACTGCATCTCTACTCCGCTTTCCACCCACAACACTAGAAATTGCTCCCTGGTAATGGTTTTGGGCATAAGCAGAGAATCTTTCTCCCACAATCTCCGCTCGTGAACCAGTATTGGTCTTCCGCACGTTCCTATCCCTTCTTGTTCTTTTTTGAAATTTGAAATCTCTGTCAAAGGCCGTTGGCACTCCCAAGTCTTGCCACTCCTCCGGTCGTTGTCCGTCCATCGTCTCCCTCTCAGTCAGGAAAATCCCCAATCTAATCTCCTTCCCCCTATCATACACAGAGACAGTGCAGGGAATCTTCTCTAAGGGACCACCCTTGACCAGAATCCGAGCCTCTTTGCAACTTGCCATGCTCTGAGTCTCCTCCCCCACCCTGATGAAACCACCGCAAAGACCACCAATGACCCTCAAAAAGCCAGGAGTCCATAAATGCAGGGGAAGACCTCACACTGGAATCCATATGCTTTTCAACCACTCGGTGGATTCGACTACCAAATCTTGGTGCCAACATTTGAGCTCCAGCCATCCCCCACCCACTCCCCCCTGGGGGTTCCTTAGGTTGATGAGTTGTTTAGTTTCATCTTCAAACTCCAGAAGCACTACACATTTGTCATGAGCCAGGCAGCACCACCTCATGAGCCAGGCGACACCACCTCAAGCTTCTCCTCAGCCGCAAGATATCTCTCAGCCTAGCACAATCCTCAGCCCATTGCGGGTGACCACCTTTTTTGATGCACACAACCGCCTTCTCCCAGAAGCCAAATGAGTCTTTTTGGCCATAGATGGAGTGAATCCCTAGTCTTCCATTCTAGGCCACAATTCCCCCGCTATTCTCGGAGCTTCCATATTTTGTAGCATGAAGCCCTGCACCGTTCTTATCTATTGTGCATCTTCACCCTCACTCTTCACCTCTGGCCCTGCATATGAGAAATCCTTTTGCTTAATCTTCTTGTCATTAGCCTACATTGCAGCTACCTCTAGCATGGCCTTATAGAAATTATACCAACCTGATGATTCATGGCCCTCTGGGATAGCAACCGACTTCTCCCTCCCATCTTCAAACACTTCCGATATCAACACATAACCTTTTCTAGCTTTTATTTTTCTTTCTTTTCTTCTCTTTTTCATCTGCATCCATCTAACTTGGACATTTTCTCTTTATTTTTAGCACATATGCTTTGTTCCGTCACATGATCACAGTGGGATGATGAAACAGGGTTGGCAAGATGGGAGAAGGTGAAGTAATCGTGGATGTAGGTCACACCATGAACAGTGTGAGCGCAGCAAACAAGGAGGCGTAGGCCATGGGTGGTTTTGTTGATATCAGTCTGGTATTGTCAAGAAATACACCATATACCACACCCAAACAAGATGAATAAAGGAGACACGTGAGGGGTGGCAACCGATAAAACACAGTGACTGCCGAGACTAGATGCAAAAATAAAACATTAAAAAAAACACTTGTAAATGAGACGGTTTACAGACATCATAGCCAAGCTTACCCGTTTGAAGTCAGAAACCTCAATATATTGGCAAACCTGTTTTTAATGATAAGGTGTTAATAATCTATTGGTCACGATATTGATGGGGTTGATGATATATGAGCATAGCAGCAGAAAAATGTAGTCTTGAGGGAACGGATGAGAAGATGATCAATTCAGGGATGGACCCACATGTCATGTCGAAGTATGAAGTTGGGACTTGAGGCCCAACACAACCTGCTGGAATTATTTGGGACATGAATCTTATATTCCTCTAGATACTACACAGATCAACATCTCCCATAACTCTATTTAACAAACTTATGGATGTCCAAGGTTATCCAACAAGAAAATGTGGTCACTGATGTTGAGACACTCTTAACTTTGGCTGTTGGTTCAATCACTCAGGTAAACCAATAAGAAATTATCCTATTCAACATGATGATGATTGTGGTAACAGTGAATGTGAACATGAACCAGCCCAATAATGGACAGGATGGTGTTCTTCATGATGGAAGATCAATCACACCGCCTTCCACTTAACAATCCTAATTTCTCCCAAATGGTTCCAACACAATATGCACTCACACCAAATCCGAAAGTAAATAAATAAAAGAAAAAAATATCCTGTTGAAAGAACATGAATGAATTAACTAGTATGACAAATCATACCCAGAAAACAAAACAAAAAAGTATTTATGCATTCCACAAGACTGAATGTGTAAAAATGATTTTCACTATAAAAAATAAAAATAAAAAACTAAATTGCATGAATAAAAATGAGATCATATTACAATAAAAATATCATTGAATTAATGGCTTGAACCACATTAGATAATGGGAGGGTCATACCTCCTAGATTAAACACTTGTTGATTGGTTCTTCCATGTGGGCAACACTTTATGTTTTCTTTGTTTTTTTTTTTTTTTTTTAATCTTCTTTTGATCCAAAACTATAGAAGCTGGCATTGAAGAGTGTGAGCCTTAGAGCCATTTTTTTCCTCCCCTGAGAGTTAGTCTAGTCCCCTTATTTATAGGGTTAAATGGAGGAGAGAGATCAGGGAACTTGGCAAGTGGGGTATTTAGTCTGAATTTCTAGCAAAGCTTATTGGTTTTTTACTTTTATATCATGCATTGAATGAAAAGGGTGAGACATGGGGCATGCGATTAGAGAATGATAGGGTGAGAGAGTGGGTCCCATCCAATGAGCAATAGCCTCTTTCTATATAAAAAATGGCGACCCAGTGGACGAGGCTCCCGCTAACGCGGAGTTTGGGGAGGGCAAGATGTATGCAGCCTCTTTCTATATGTGCCCATAAAATTTTCCTTATAATAGGTGAATTTCTTGGCATAGAAAGATGGAATAGAGAGATGATTCCGGACAGATTTGATGGCAACTACATAGGTAGGATTGAGAGTTAAGGTTGTCAGACGGCTAGAATAAGAAGACTCTAAGAGGGTTGGGTTGGCTAGTGCAAATAAGGATAGTCATAGAGGAAAAGTGGGTCTACTTGGCCAGCCATATATAGTCCTCCTAAATAAATAAATAAATATTAAAGACAATGAGTGTGGGTCAAACCTTATATGGTGCATCCAACTTTGATTTTGAGTTGTTATCTTTCCTTTTTTTCTATAAGATCAAGTCTTATTATAGAAAAATCCCAATATAGAAAGGAAGGAATTGAGGTAACCGATTGGCAGCAAGATAGGATTGATTATGAAAAGATATGTTTATAAGAGGTTGAGTTGGTATCAAGGGTGATGGAGTGGGCTTTATCATATTAAGAAATGGGTGGCTATGATGGTAGAATAAGGTGTCAAGGGTGATGATTAAAAGGACACATACTAAAATGATTGAGACAAGTGGGATAACATGGGGCCCACTTTTTGGGTGGCATTGAGGGGATTAGAATGTTGGAAGAACAAAAAGGGAAGGCTAGGTATGCTTACTGATTTTTTTTTTTTTTTTTTTTTTTTTGGGGGGGGGGGTTTGTAAAATG